>JASCZW010005835.1:0-165874 GCA_034211315.2 Aedes japonicus
AAACGACTGAGGCAAAAAATTTCCTAAGTGTGCCTTTTATGCCGTTCTCAGCTGCGTGCATGGAAAGTCGAATGACATGATTGGTTAAAGTCCCTCTCTAACACAAAGAAGAAAAAGATGATGCAAGACGTTCCTTGCTTCGATTTGAAATCTGTGATAGGAATTTTGGTAAATTTACTCTGCAAAATGACATTATAAGACATCACCTTATATTTGCGTTATTTTCAATAGTTTACTATTCATTGAGAAAAATGTTTGACAATTGAATTGGAGCGCGGTAAAATTTCCGACCGATTGATGAAGAAATCATGTAAATCTATCGTGGATTATTTGAGTTATTCGCGTACAAAACGTACGGTTTTTCGTGACGGTCGCAAAATTTTAGATTTTCATTTGACACCCTACCCTTGCCGTAAGACGTAGTCTACGTCAAAACCTGAATTAATCCACCGATGGTGAGACTGAACCCTTCTTACACTTTAACAGAATTACGAACTCATATGTGGCCAATATGGTACTAGATACATTTTTTCATCAGAAATTCCAGGAAGGTCCAGGAATATTCGATATGTCATATTTTGTGTTTAAAAATTGTACTGTTTGACAATCCTTAACGTACTGTTCATCGATGTCATTAAAATATTACCATTAATAGTCTTTAATTACCTGTTTCTGTTAGTTATATAAAAGGTGAAATTACATAAATATTAGCAATTTCATACAATGAGTCCATAAAATGAATTATTAGTCAATCCTAACCGTCAATTTTGATTATCGATATGGATTCAATATGCTTAATAAGTACAGGTTCGTTGAAAATTGGTTATATTAAATGGAGACTTTGTGTAATTTTCGAATATACTCGTTGTAGTTCAAAACCAGACCACTCGAGCCAATCGATCCTGCTCTAATAATATATAGTCGCAGAGTGTGGCTAGTCCGCTGTATGTGGTATACAACGCACCAGATGCGGAACAATAGAATGCAAGCGGCATCGATTGGGGTGAGTGGTCTTGTACGGCTTTGAACTGCAACGAGTATATTTTCATCTCACAATTATGTGCTCTCAGGTATTGTTTTGGCACCAACAAAACTGAAATCGGTACACAAACAGCTCAGCTTGCAGCTCAGTATGTAATCGGAGACTAAACTGTTTGATTACTATTATAATAGGCCTTCAAGTACTGTTTCGTTCATATCTTCGTAACGAAATGTCCGAATGAAAAAAAAATCAATAGCGTTCTATGGGAATGTTGTAGCTTCCATTTGCCGTCAACAGAACTGAAATCGGTTCACAGATGGCTGAGAAACCGATGTAACATTATTTGTAACGCACACACACACACACACACACACACACACACACACACACACACACACACACACACACACACACACACACACACACACACATACACACAGACATGTGCTCAGTTCGTCGAGCTGAGTCAAATGGTATATGACACTCGGCCCTGTGGGCCTCGGATAAAAAGTCGAGTTTTCAAGCGATCTTAATACCCTTCTATTGATGTAAGAAAGGTAAAAAGGGAAGTTAACGTAATGAAATTTTGAACACTTATTTGGAAATTTTATAACTTTAATTTGGCGTTAACAAAGCTTCAATCCTGAGCTTCAATTTTGATTATCGATATGGATTCAAGATGCTTAATAAGTACATATTCGTTGAAAATAGTAAATGGAGACTTTGTGTAATTTTCGAATATACTCGTTGCAGTTGAAAACCAGCCACTCGAGCCAATCGATGCTGCTCTAATTCTATACAGTAGCATAGTGTGGCTAGTCCGCTGTATGTGCTATACAACGCTCCAGATACGACACAATAGAATGCAAGCGGCATCGATTGGTGTGATTGGTCTTGTTCGGTTTTGCACTGCAACGAGTATATTGTCATCTCACAATTATGTGCTCTCAGGTATTGTTTTGGTCATATCTCCATGAAGAATTATCCAATCATAATGAAATTTTGACCAGTTATTTGGAAATATCATAGCTTTGATTTGGCACCAACAAAACTAAAATCGGTACACAAATAGCTCAGTATGTAATCGGAGACTAAACTGTTTGATTACTATTATAATAGGCCTTCAAGTACTGTTTCTTTCATATCTTCGTAACGAAATGTCCGAATGAAAAAAAAAATCAATAGCGTTCTATGGAAATGTTGTAGCTTCCATTTGCCGTCAACAGAACTCAAATCGGTTCACAGATGGCTGAGAAACCGATGTGACATTATTTGTAACGCACACACACACATACACACACACACACACACACACACATACATACACACAGACATGTGCTCAGTTCGTCGAGCTGAGTCGAATGGTATATGACACTCGGCCCTGTGGGCCTCGGATAAAAAGTCGAGTTTTCAAGCGATCTTAATACCCTTCTATTGATGTAAGAAGGGTAAAAACGAAAAGGTGAGATATGTCAGTGACATATCTGCAAAGTCGACGTAGGACTGCTTGTTGATGTGGAGGAATTGTAATAGAATAAATAAATATCTACTATATTTTGTTCAGTCTAAAGGCTCATCAAACCATCTGTTATTAGTTTTAGTATTCCACGAAAATCAATATAGTCAACTCTTTGTAACTCTTGAAGTGGTCCTAAAATGGGCCGTTTGGTATTCAGTTATTCGCTGTTCCTAGAGTGATCCGAGTAGAACCGGTAATTGTCGAGTACCAGATGATGATTTGGTAGACAGTCGAATGGGTGGTCGTTGTTGTTGGTTCTGTTCCATGGAAGAAAAGCATATAATATTAGTCTTTAGGTGTTTAAGGAGCGTTAATACTGTGTATGAAAATCTTTAATTCAACTCTTTAGAACTCCTTAAGTGGCCCTGAAAAGGGCCGTTTGGTATTTTGTCGTTTGTTGTTAATGGTCCGAGTAGTACAGACAATGGTCCAGTGCAAGCTTCACTCTCACTCTTTCTTCTTCTTCTTCTTTCTTCTCCATCTCACGCTTTCGCTTTTTAACGAAGTTTTTGTATATTACGGGTTTTTACGCGGATTCATGAATTTACTTGGTTTTTTAAGTAGTTTTTTTCCATCGCACTCATTCCTGTGTAAAAAGTAACTTCAGTGTAGATGCACGTATAAACTGGAAAGTTTGTATTGGTGACACCTCACAATAAGATGTTAATTCTCGATCGAAAATAGAATAGGGCCTATCAACATTTGTGAACAAACATTTCTTTTTCTCTTAAGCCATGGGCCACCCACGCAAACCAATACCATAATCATGGAGGGAAAAGTTTCTCTACACGATGATGCTATAGATTTGCGTGTGTACACACTTAGAAAATTTTACAGTATTCGGTAATTTTTTACCGAACTTTCAACAGCTGAACAGTTCGGTAATCCGATTTACCGGATTTTGGTAAAATTTGACAAGTTCCGGTAATTTTCTTACCGGAATACTGTAAAAATTCACCGAAATCCGTTAAATCAGATAACCGAACGACCGAACGTTCAGCTGTTGAAAATTCGGTAAAAAATTACCGAATACTGTAAATTTTTCTAAGTGTGTAGCCTATGGCTTGCGAGAAAAATGGCTCAGACGTGTAGGTTTACAAATGTTGATAGGCCCTATTCTATTGTTGGTCAAGAATTGGAATGAAGATCAATGGAAAGCGAAGATATTAGTTTATGTCTTCTGTGTTGCACTGACAGATGTGGAACTACGTTTTTGGTTACATTAGTATAGTTCGCCGAATAATAGTGCATCAGGAAGGTGAAAAGGATATTACTAGAAATTAAAAAGACACTATTCAAGTTGCGATTTCAGTTAATTTAAATTAGTATTGTTGTACTATGCCTACAACAAGACAGAATAATATCGGTCGGCTGCTAGCTCAGCAAACTCTTGAATGAGACAAAGTGACGATCAGCGTGCATTTCAAACTGAATTGAATTGACATTGGATCTCTCGGGCTCGAATGATGTTGAGTGAAGTAGAAAGAGCAGCTCAAAATACAAGCGATAGAGTTAGAAAGAAGCGTAATCGGCAAGTATCAGTAAATCTGGTAACAATCGTGCCCAATATAACCTTATAAAACGATTACGAAGGCAACCCTACATATCACAAAATCTTCAACGTGCTGCCTTTATTTGATGACAATGCGAATATACCAATCGCCATTGGATCAATGAGTGTAGTTTGTTATCATTGTAATGCATTGTTCCCAAATGAAACACCAGAACCTTTGCGCTCATTGGTGTCTGCATTAGGAAGTGGTTCTAATCATTTTCTGCAGAACTTCCAGAGTTATAGTGGTTGTTTTTAAATGACTTCGTTTGTCGCAATGCATAAAATAATATTTGAAAGTTTTCTTGGACATTGAACCTTACAGAGTTTAAAAATTAGTAAATTATGAAATTGTGAAACCGTCTTCGTTGCCGGTCAAATTTACCAAAAAGCGATTTCAATGTTGCCCCCGACGGATGCAGACCATACATTTTTACAGATTTATTTCAAGGAAGATTCATTCAGCAACATTATTCCACCATGAAGCGGGACATTGTACAACAATTGCAAGCGATGCTTCATGAGCCCAATGGATTGATTCAATTGTTTAAGACTACTCTAGATAGAATGCCATCTAATACATTCTCCAATTTTCCAATAACTGGAAAATTGTAGGCAGGACAACGTCTGCCGGGTCAGCTAGTAATTTGAAATAAATATTTTAAAAAATACATGTGAATTATTCAATCGTTGTTTGCTTTTAAATAAAATAAATTCAGCTTCTTAAATTAAAATTCAAATTGGTTTGAATTTTATGCAAATATTTTTTTTATATTTTTAAATCGTACATAATTTAAAAAAAAATTAAGGCGTCATTTTTTTTTAATATGATACTAAATAAAAATATGAATGCAAAACTACACTGACTATTCTTTATCAATATTTTATATGATATTTTCAATTTTGATAATTGGTTTTATAAAATAAGTTGATATGAAAAACAATAATTGAAATTAAAAATTTTAAGTTGCATCTTCCCCTCACAAACACTTTTCATTTTTTTTTTTTCGACTAATATGCACTGTGCTTGGGTCAATTTCTAATTCACAAGCTCAGCTAAATGTTTAAAACGTACTGCCAATTGTTTTCAATAATTTTTAGTTGGTATTTATTTGGATGCCTCCGGTGTGGAAAACAGTAAATAAGAATGACTACTGTAATAGCCTTGATAATAGCAACGACCGGTGTGGCAATGGATGAATATGTTAACATAAGAGAGCCAATGACAACGACCGGTACGGTTGCTCTTAGAGAATCGTCTGCGATTCAAGTCAGCAAATCTGGATCAACAATAGAAAAGGGCCTATCAACATTTGTAAACAAAAACTTCTGAGCCTATTTCCTCGCATAGCGTAGGCCACCCACGCAAACCAATACCATCACCATGTAGGGAAAAGTTTCCCCTACACGATGATTCTGTAGGTTTGCGTGTGTAGCCAACGGCTTCCGAGAAAACGGGCTCAGAAGTGTTTGTTTACAAATGTTGATGGGCCCTTTTCTATTGTTGATCCAGAAATGGACAGTGTGTCGCTAACTCGACGAAGTCTGGTTAACACTCAAGGTGGCCAGCTAGAAAGCATCTTTTGACCCAGAAAATGAAAAGAACGCGTTTACAATGGCCGAAAGTTTGTTCTTACTGGTCCAAGCAACGATGGGGAGATGTTATTTTTTTCTGACGAACGTAAGTTTAATTTGATTGGATCGGAAGCCGGAGTCAGAGTTCGTCGTCGAACTAGAAAGTGTTATGGTAGCAGCTGCTAGCAGTCTACTGTGACACATTCGCCTTACGTTATTGTGTTCGGGAGCTATTACAGCTTGGAGTTGGAGAAATAATTATAAATTATCCATGGCCAGGAAATAGCCCTGATTTGAACCCCAACGAAACCTTGTTGGCTATAATGTCAAAAAATCGATAAAAATAAACCCAAAACCATACCAGAGCAGAAACACACAATTCTTAAGTTTTAATATGAATAAATAACTGAGGACGAGATTGAAAAACTTTACGCAAGTATGCATCGCAGAATTAAGGCTACGATCAATGTTCATGGCGGCAACGTTCGCTATTGAAATCGAACCAAAATCGAATAAAGGATCTTTTTTCTCAATATCATACATACACACCAAATTTCCAAAATCTGTCGGTACTTTTTTGCTGAATTCGTTCTGTAAAACCGAAATTTCACCAAACATTTTGTAAAATATGACATTTTACTAAATTCCAGCATTAAAAAATACTGAATTTTTGTAATTTACAGAAAACTACCTAAAATTGTAAAAAAAAACACTACCGATTGAAACTGTAAACTGCTGCAGCTCCGCAACACTCTAACAATATTTACGAACGTACTGTAAATTTATTCCATGCTGTCAAACACAACTTTTTCCCGCCATTTTAAAGTTAAATGTTGACCAGCTCTGTTGAACTTCGCGGTGCAGTCAAAAATAAGTGCCATAAATGGAGGAATGGACAGCAACTTTCCGGGACCGTAGCCTCATTCGCAGGGAAGGGAATTTTTTGGCTTACCCCAGAAATCATTTGATTGCAGCAGCGTTTGATGGATAGCTCCTAAGATATTTTTAACAT
Organism: Aedes japonicus; assembly: GCA_034211315.2. Taxonomy (NCBI): domain Eukaryota; kingdom Metazoa; phylum Arthropoda; class Insecta; order Diptera; family Culicidae; genus Aedes; species Aedes japonicus. The sequence continues at coordinate 6,641 of JASCZW010005835.1, forward strand.
TGTGGAAAAAATGTATGTTGATACATTGTCTTTCTATTTGCATTATAGATAAGCATGCAGTTTTTACACATTTTTTCCAAATGCTTATTAACACTAAAATAAATCTGAAACTCAAATCTGAATAAACTGAAATGAACAAGAACTGAAAGGAAATAACATATTAATATCATTCATACATTATTCTTAATGTAAAAATCAAGAAAGAAAATCAATAAACCATGTTTACAAAAGAATCTGTAAATTTTGCTGAGCGACTGTAAATTTATTGTATCATTTTCGGTAAAAATGAGACATCTCGCGTTACCAATCGTTTAGCAAAATTTATAGAACAGTTCGGTAAGTTTTGACAGCTCAGTAGTGAAGTTAAATTTACTGAACGTATTAAAGTTAAAAAACTACCGAATCGATTACAAAATGTTTCATATTCCGTAAAAAAATACAGTATGCTGTAACAAAATTGCAACATAAATTTCATATGTTTTCACATGGATAATTAATAAAAATATGAATACAAAACTATTTTAAAACTACCCAGATAACAAATACGCATTAGCATATGCAGTAAATCAACCCTAAATCTGCATTTCAGATGCTACAAGCAATATATTAGCATTATAACAGCATCTTGAATGCTATCTGTTGTAAAGTTGGATTTCAAATGATATTTAAGTGCTTTTAGTTGTAATAAGCATTTTGAATGCAAAATAGCATTTATGAAGCGTTATCATTGCAGTAAAGCAGCCGTATATTGGGCCAAAAGAGGCATTTATGTTGCAGTTAAGGCGACTTAATTGCTTGCCGTAAAGACGCTTTGGAACTGCTTATTGGTTACCTGGGTGGGTAGGCTTCAGCTAAATGTTCAAAAACGCACTGCCAATTGTTTTCAATAAATTTTAGTTGCAACTTATTTAGATGTGTCCGGTGTGAAAAACAGTAAATAAGAAAGACTAATATAATAGCAACGACCGGTCTGCTAATGGGTGACTAATATCAAGTTCGTTGATTTGAACCCAGGTTGAAACCAGTTCCAGCCTGCGATACCCGAGCTTATTGTCTGTATAAAGCTCAATCCAATAAATACGTGTTAAAATAAAAGCATACAAACTGTCACACAACAAGCCGACCCAATTTTGATACCTGAATCAAAACCGAATTCGCTATATGTTAAAATGAGAGCGCTGTGCGCTCCTATAATAACTCCACAAACTGACAGTACTGAGGACTGAGTATACATTCAATTATATGTGTCTGATAGTACGTTCACACTACTGCTTATATTACGTGATATAGAGTATATTGATATCAGCAACTATACATCTAGTTTTTACTGGAAATAATGTACATGCCATTTGATATCAAGATACTCTATATCACGTAATATAATCTGTAGTGTGAACGTACTATGACAAAAAGATTTCTTGTTAAGAATTCTATTGCAAAAACCCATGATGATTTTTTTTAGTGTACCAGATTAAAAGTATTTCAAGCATAATTTTTCAAATATTCGTATCTAACATTTGATAGGAATTGAGAAAAATGTGTTAGAAGTTCCAGATGCTTCCATTAAATCCTATTGACCTTTTACTTGAAGTTTTATTCGATCTGTTCATTCTATGATTGTTAAATAATATTAAAAGTAGTAAAAATCCTGGGTTTCATTCACTTTAGCTCTATTTTTGAGATATTTAACACATACACCGGTTTGCCTCCATACCATACACATACACCGTGTTAGATACGTCAGTGTGACATCTTGCTTGTAACATACACCGGTCGGTATTTCAGAACGTTTAGCACTTGCGTCAAGTTAAATACACCCTTTATAATTTTTAAGCGCAGATACGTCGGCTTGCTGTTTGGTGTATCTGAACTAGTTCCTCGCTATTTTCTTAACTATTCAAAAGATCAGATAGGTCGCATATGAAATTTGGCGCGCGTAACTGAATCATTTTGATAATATTTTTTGGCAATTGCTACTGCATTAAGGGTGTTATAGAAGAATCCAAGTTGAAAAAAGAAGAAGACACCGAGTGGTGATAAATTTGACAGCTCCCATGTTAAGGTATAGGACGAACGTTTTTAAATGCTTCTAATAAATTCAAATGAAATTTTAATTAAAAGCGGTTTGTTGTATGATGTAAGAAAAATCCTAATTAAGATTGTTCACCACTCGGTGTCTTCTTCTTTTTTCAACCTGGATTCTTCCATTAATGATACGATAGAATGAAAAACTCGATATGTTTACATTTGCGACATACGTCCTAATGAAAAGTTATACTTTATTTAGTCGGCATTGGTTGCCAAACCTGCTGGATCAGTCGTTTCGCACATCTATTACATGAGTATCTATTTTTAACTTGGAGGTGTGTTTGAAACTGTTTTCTTTCTTCGCCGCCGCCGTGAAACGTTGCGAAAAAGCAGACCTCCGCTAATTTGCTAGATGAACGCTGTCGAATCGTGTCCCTTCGGGTTAAGTTTCAAGTGTATATCGATCCGGAAATCAGAAGTTCCCAAATAAGCTCAGGCGACAAACGATATCCAGTGGAATCAGCTAATAATCGAACGTGTAAATTTTCTCTTGCGAAGTACTGCTGCCTGCAAGCTAAAATGGGCGCGTATCTATCGGAACCACTCACAACGAAGGGTTCGAGCGATGAAGCAAATGATTTGCTTGCCTGCGGTTCCAGTTCGATGCAAGGCTGGCGGATCAGTCAAGAGGTACGTACGAAATGGAAACGGCAGTTCTAAATAAAATGTTTGCATGTTCCGGCGTGGTCATTTTCCGGCATCTTGATTCCTTGATTTTGTGGTTCTTTTTGCCTTGAAGTGTGCGCTTTGAAAAGAAGAGAATGTGAGTGAGAGTGAAGCGATGCCATCGGTTTTTCATGTGGTTGTTGAGCTGTCATTTTGCGGTGCGTTCAGTAGGTAGTGGAACATTGTGCAAAATTAGTTAACACCGAATGAACCTTCTACCCAGCGCTGAGTGCTTTACACCCTGTTCACACTACAGCTGATATTAAGTGATATAGGCTATCTTGATATCAGCCTCTATACATCTAGTTTTCACTGGAAATAATGTGCATGGCATTTGATATCAAGATGCTCTATATCACGTAATATAGGTTGTAATGTGAACGGGGTTTTAGACATCTTACCAAGTTACGTTCAAATCTACTTTTTAAGCATACAGGGTTTCCTGGATGATTAATTTTGTGTTGGAAAACTGGTTTATAAAATGTATCGCATAGTACTCGCACAAGTTTTCAAAACGGCTGGAGATTCTGTCTTTTTTCGATCGCTTTGGTTAATTCTCGCGTCGAAAGGTAATAGTACTGGCTAGCATATTAGGTACGAATAAAACGTAAAGCGTAAACAGGGCATAGTTATTAATGAAAAAGAATTTAAACACTCATTGTTTCTTTGGACAATTCTTTATTATATTAAGTCAATATTTTGTCTCAAATTTTCACATCGATCATGTATGCATTTTTTAATTATTTTCCTATGAATAAATATCTCATATTCTTGACGATTTAAACATTGAATTTATTAAAATACAATCAATCTGCTTATGATACTGAACATAAGGTTCCGTTTCCGACAAAATTCCTATGCTACAATAATAATAATACATGTAACTAAGTAATGGTAAAATAACATAAATACTACTCATTTCGTCAGTGTAAAACATGCTAGATGCTAGATATGATATATTCTTTGATTTTGGCCCCGAAGAAAGGCTATCTTGATAACAGCATCTATACATCTAGTTTTGAATAGAAATAATGTTCATGGCATTTGACATCAAGATACTCTAAATCACGTAATATGGGTTGTAGGGGTGAACGGGGTTTTAAACTCTAATGGCGTAGAATGACTTTGTTAACATTGTGAGACATTATTCGTCAATATTGTAATTTCTCAGTCCCCGTCCTGGCAGACCACTATCCGCCCATCTGCGTTTGGGCTAGGCGATAACCTACCAAGCCTACCCGTTGATATGCCCTAGACCATATAGCACACCGGGATCTTCCACAAGCAGGCGCCGGTTATTAACTAACCAGTCCCAACAAGTGTTAGATTCATTACATAGAGGATAGTAGGAGGCAGAAAGTGAAGCAGGAGAGAGAGGGGCGTTTGAATGCTGAAACGAAAATGAAATAATGATTTAGTGATTATTGTAATTGATAAGTTCAAGTATGAATAGTTCTTATCTGTTTCTTCTCCTATTGATTGTTGTTGCACTGATACAAGTGCAAGTTTGTCATCCAACTTGCTCTTTGATTTCCACTACCGCTCGTATATTATGCGGGACGCATTTACATACATGGAAAGATAGCAAACATAATAAGATATTCGTTAGTGGTAACATATATAATACGCTTTCTTATCATGTGTTTGTGTGAAGGTTAAATATTTTAATTTTAGTACCGATTTCCGATTTGAACCGATTTACACCAACAGTAAGGATGCTATTGGGGCCACTCACAAATTATGATGGTGGTTTTTAATTGAGAAAACAAGGTAATTTATATTAAAGCATGAGAGCCAATTTAGATCAGTTTACACTAATAGTACAGACGCTGTTGCAACCACTCACAAAATGGAACAGTGATTGGCTGGTTTCTAGATATGTGGCCCAGCGAGCTAAGCGAACGAATAATATGGATCACAGTTAATTATGATCCCCACCACCCGCCCACCACACCCGGCGAACCAACACATCTCACGGGGAAGCAGCCTTATTGTTCTTCTTTGTTCACTCGATCACTCGCGCCACCGAACAATAGGTAAACGAAACAATAGAAAACGCAATGTTCCCGACAACAAAACTTTACGCAACACACCCTCGACACAAATGTTCACAACCGATGCCCGAGGCAGGCTCCTTGATTTTCCCAAACTGTCAACTTGCAACTACAGTCTAAAAACCATTTCACAACTAAAACCGATATCTGCAATAAGCAAGCTGAACGTCACAAAGAGTAAGCTACACTTTGAATCACGATTGAAGGATTTCGCGAAATAAGCGCCCCAAAAACTTTCCGCGCCTAATGTCAACTTTATGCTTCTATTGATTTCCATGCTCATCTGTTTAGCACCAACCAGGAGAGACTTAGTCCTGTACCCAATGCTTTCCTTATCTCCAATCCGCTCAACAAATCGCAGTGTTTTGTGATATAGTGGGCGGAATATTATAATTTGAGATAATTCAATACATGCGTCTTCCAAACTTGGAAGATCGACAGGTAATCGGTGTGCAACCACCTGGTACCTCATAGCAAGATGCTTAGAGGCGAACTGGAAGAGTTGATGAGCTACCTCCCCCAACATTGTGAGACATTATTCGTCAATATTGTATAAAAAACCAGGGTGGAGAATGCCACAACAGCTAAAGTTAGTCCATTTGGCACGAAGCAAAAATATAATGGCCATGGTAAATATTGAGGATAAGTGAAGACAAAGTTGACGAGGATTCAATTCAACCAGATGTCGCAACCAGTGGCGAAGTTAACCAAGTTGAGTCACCTGAGCACAATCCAGCCTTGGTAAAAACACCCGACCGTTCTGCACGAGAGCCGAACTTGACTGCGAACCCACCACTCAGTGGCTGACATTCGCCACTTTGGTTGTGTGCTTACAGATGAACCCGCAACGTAATGCACGCGACACGTAATGCAGCTTCGTGTATTGCTTTTGACACCGTGTTTGATTTTTGGAAAAATACACGAGCCAAGGTTACGATCAGAAGAAAGCTCTCAACATACACCCAGTATGACACTGGTTGCCACGGATAGAGCAATGCTCGTCGGATGATTCTAAAAATTTGATAATTGGCTTATTGGTTTGTTTTCTTGGCTGTTGGGTGATGGGCGCATAAGTTGATTGAATTTAACAAGCACAGCTCGGTTAGAAAGTGAAAAAATAAACCACGCGTGTATTCTGCAATCGGACACAATCGGAAACACTCGGCTGTGGTGTTTGCCGAAGCATCAGTCACGGTGTCCAAAGCCAAACCACGAGCACTGACATTGGTGTTGTACCCACCGTGTTGGGTGTTAGTCTGGAAGCACGGAGTCAAAGTGGCGAATATAATGCACGCGCTAGCGTGGTGCAAAGTAGCTCGGCGTGGAGTGTAGTGTTTGGACATGGCTGGCACAATCAACATCAGCACCAAATATATTATATTAACAATTAAGTCACCACATTTTTTCAAACGACCCCTTTTTTGCGCTTGTGGCGCAATAAGTGAGAAACGTGAAAACTTCTACTAAAAGTACTCAACTGACAAATTGGAAAACTAAGGCCCTAACTAAGGAATCAACTTCCGAAAAACTCGCCGCAACACCGACTTAATGTTTGCTGCGAATGTCACGTGAAAAGCAACATGCAATTATTATTTCCGATTACCATCGAATGATTTTCAAATATTACGAAGCAGAGAGCGATTGATGCAATTAGTTTTAGTGGAGACAAGCACCTTTGTTGCTAGTTTTTCAAGAATTTTGGAAACAAATTGATTCCTAGGCACTAACGCAGCGACATCGGAAACCGGATTTAAATACTAATTGTCAACCTGGTGTTGGCTCACTTTATTCTATAATGTTTTGAAATTAGAAATATCTTCCCAACATCATGGGATGCCAGTAGTGGACAGCAATTTTAGCTAGAAACAAGTATGTGAAGAGAAAGGTATCGATAGGTCCGATAACGTTCGGCAGGCTGTGAAATTGAATAGAAGTAGTTGTTACGTAGAGAAACAATTAGAATCCAAATTCCATGAATTTATTCCTTCGGTGGAGATAAATTATAAAATTCCTGCGAAAACAAATCTCTTAATACAATTTCAATCAAGGTGGATGAATTGTTGCTTACTTCTAGTGTTTCTAATTTTATGGTTATCTCTCGCAACTGTTTACTGGTTGAATGTTCGTTTATGCTTGAAGCCTGTCTATGGTAATTTTTCTAGGTCAGTTGTGTAAATAAAGTTACGAAATTCCTCACCTGTAGGTTAGCAGTAAGGATGGTAATCATGGATTGCTTTCAGGTTCCAAAACCGCCTGCACCTTTCCGTCTAGATTAAGTACAATATTTCATAATTGATCTTCAGTTCAAAACTCGTACGGTATCTCTTACCTACATTTAGTTGTTTAAGCTAGTTTTCGATTCTAAATTCAGGTAAATTCATGTTCAATTAACAAAGTTCATAAACTAGTAATAAGTGATAAATGAAATTCAATTAGACACTGGATAGCACTAACTTTAATCAATTTGCTTCTGAACGATTTCGAGATGGCTGCCAAGTTGTTGATTTTTCTGGTTTCCTTTATTCATTGGTTTGTTTATGTCTAGAGGTGCTGGTGATCCCCTTCGCGAGCGTTGGGTATGGCCACACAGTACAGCAGTATCGAGTGGGGCTACTCACGCTTAAATAGCCGACGTGGCGCAGTTAACACTCCCTCCCCCCGAAATGCGCGATGGATGCTCCGATAGGGTATTCACTCTAACGCCTACGTCGAGCACAGCCAACGAAACTGCAGGGCGGTCGTATATCCCGGTTGTTGTCTGAACCGTCGCCCAACGTACCTGTCCATCAGCAGCTTGATGTGTAGCGATCACTCTACCTTTCGGCCAACAGTTTCGAGGAAGCCTCGGGTCGACAATAACTACGATGTCTCCGATGGAGATCGGTTTAACTGGTGTGAACCACTTGGTTCGACGCGTGATAGTAGGCATATAGTCACGTAGCCACTGTTTCCAGTATTGGTCAGCCATGATCTGCGACTGAATCCAACAGTTCCTTCGCAGTACTGGACTGTCGTCGAAGGGTACCCATGATCGCAGACCGTTTGCTGACCCTAGCAGGAAGTGGTTCGGCGTCAACACGGGCGACTCATCGTTGTCTACGGGAAGATCGGTCAATGGTCGAGAGTTAATTATGTTTTCAACCTCTACCATCGCATTCAGTAGCACTTCGTCGGTTGGTAATCTGCTAGGTTGCACCTTGGTAAGGTTTCGCTTCACGCTTCCGATTAGCCGTTCCCATGCTCCACCCATATGTGGTGAAACAGGTGGAATAAAGGTCCACTGGGTACGACTCGTGGTGAACTCCCTTGCTAGTTTGTCCCGATCGAGCTTCAGGATAGCCGCTTTTAGTTCCTTGCTGGCACCTTGGAAATTGGTTCCCCGGTCACTATAGATGACAGCTGGAACACCCCTTCTAGCCATGATGTTTCTGATTGCCATTACGCAGGAGTCGGTGGTCAGTGTGTGAACGATTTGCAGGTGGATGGCGCGTGTGGTCAGAAAAGTTGCGAGGACCCCCCCACCGTTTTTCTGAATGTCGGCCCACCGTAACTAGAATGGGACCAAAGTAATCCACCCCCATGTACGTGAAAGGATGACTGAATGCAGCCAGACGTGATGATGGGAGATCGGCCATTATTGGTGGTTGCGGTTTTGCTTGTTGGTTCTTGCAATGCTGGCAGTTTCTTCGAACGGCATGGTAGGTCGCCTTCAGCCGAGATATACGGTAGCGTTGTAAAAGCTCGTTAATAATCGTCGCATGGTTCTGGTGTTGTAAACGTTCATGTGTGTCCGTGACGATCAGCCGTGTGACTTGATGGTGACGAGGAAGAATGATGGGTTCCGCTGCGTCGCGCTCTGCAAATACACATGCCTTTGTGCGACCTCGAACTCGAGCAACACCGTTTACGTCCAAGAAAGCACAGCGAAAGAGCGGGTTGTTTCGAAGGATCCTCCATTGTGGACACTTAATATCGTAACCCGCTGCCAGAATGGCGATCTCGTCTGCAAAACCTTCTAACTGTGCTAGACGAAATAGGTAATTTTCAGCTTTAGCCAATTCTTGCTGGTTCAGTGACCCACTGACGCGCTGAACCTTTTGTGAGGATCGTTTCAGGTTGTCAATATACCTAAAGATGTACGCTGTGCGACGAAGGAGAGCAATCCAACTTGAGAAGTTGTACGGATCGATCACTGGTTTTCTTGTCGATTCGTGGAGCAGTAAGTGTGGGCGTAGCTCTTCATCGGTGACTTTTCTGAAAATCGATGAGACAGGCCACTCATGTTTTTCTTGCCGTAGAAATTCTGGTCCCGTAAACCAGCGACTGTCTGCAGATAAGTCTGGAGTTCGTGCCCACTTCGTTCCATCATCGGCAACGTTCTGCTTTGTAGGGATCCACCGCCATTCACTAATCTCCGTCGATTCTAGGATTTCGCTGACCCGAAAGGCAACAAATTGGCTGTATCGTCGATGGTCTGATCCTAGCCAACAGAGCACATCCTTGGAGTCCGTCCAGAAGAACCGCTTCGATACTATTATGAATAAAGACATCAGAATAGTGTCCGTTAGCCGGCGTCGGTGGTGTAGTGGTAAGCATGACTGCTACTGGCACCCCAGTAGGTCTGGGTTCAATCCCAGTCGACGTCGGTGGTTTTTCTGAGGCGAAAAAATCTTGGTCACGTCTTCCTTCGGAAGGGAAGTACAGCCGTTGGTCCCGGTTCATAGGCATGAGTCGTTAGGTAGGGTCCAGGTAGTGGAGTCGTCTCCCTGGCGTCGGTGATTGTCACCATGTGAGGAAATAGGCCGACGGAAAATAAATGATTAAAAAAAAAAAAAAGAATAGTGTCCGCAAGCCGCACACCAAGTAGTGCTGCTTGGAGCTCAGATCGTGGGATAGACAGGAACTTCAGTGGAGCCACTCTAGTTTTAGCACCGGCCAAAGCGCATTCGATTACGTTTCCCTCCTGAAATCTAAGGTATACTACAGCAGCGAAGCCATTTTGACTGGCGTCCACAAAGGTGTGCATCTCTATCTCAGCTTGAACGGATGTTAGGGACCGATAACATCGTGGAACTTCGACGGATCTCATTTGTGGAAATACTGCCAGCCATGTCAGCCATTTTTCGAACTGAGCATCTTGGATCTGATCATCCCAGCCAATTGATGTCCTCCAAATCTCTTGAAGTAACACTTTCAGGAACATCAGTAGGTGCGATATAAACCCCAAAGGATCATAGATCATCATCAGCATTCGAAGAACCTCTCGCTTTGTGGGTCGACGACTTCCGGACAGAAGAGCTTCGTCGTACCGGGTTGACAACTTATACGTGTAACGATCTGTTAAGGTATTCCACCACATACCGAGCACTTTCTCCGTTGTAGCTTCCTCGCCAATATTAAGGTTCTTTTCCTCCTTGGCTTCTCCTTTAAGCGTAGCTTGAACCCTTTTGGAGTTGGAAATCCAGTTTCGTATCTCGAATCCACCTAGCTCATGGATTTTCTTCACCTCTTTCGCAAGCTTCACTGCTTCGTCTTCCGTCTCTGTGCTTATCAGCATGTCATCGACGTAATGTCGTTTAATTATGGCGTCGACTGCCTCTGGATGGTCCTGTTCAAATCGCTTCGCATTGGTGTTCTTGACGTGCTGTGCAATGCTCGGCGAGCAACAGGCTCCAAATGTCATAACCTGAACGACGTATATGCTGGGTTCAGTTTCGTTTTCATCCGACCAAAAAATGCGCTGACAGTGTTGGTCTACAGGTAGCATTAGAATTTGGTGGAACATCTCTCTGATGTCTCCGCATACTGCCACCTTGAATTCTCTGAAGCGGATTAGTACGGACAGAAGCGAGGCCAGCTGGTCGGGACCTTTTAAGAGAACCGAGTTGAGTGAAACACCATGCACTGCACATTGGTCTGAAAGAGCGATTTTCAGGAATAAAATAAAAAGTGCATTTAAATGACGTGTAATCATATTGGTGTCTTCAAAGAAGTTTTTGGTAAGATTAAGGCGCATCTGAAAAAGGGGTCGTCCATAAACTGCGTTCATCGGGGCACGATTTATTTTTTTTAACTTTTTTGTGTGAGGTTTTAGGCTTTCAAAACATTCTACAAAATTGTAGTACTCACAATTTCCATAAACTTTGGACAAAACATCAACTTGCTATCTTGTTTTTTTTATTGAGATATGAAGCATTTTATATGGGAACCCCTTTAAAATCGGTTTTTTAGCTTTAACTTTTTTCTTTGATTTTTTTTCGGTCTACTATGTTCTAAAAAGTTTTTCCTTTTACTTAAACACACAACTTTTACCAAGACAGCAATACGCTATCTTTTAGAACTAAAATGATACAAGCGTTTTGTTGTTCAAAATATGCCATTTTCCAAGGGTTATATCTCAAAATGGCGCAAACATTTTGGAAATAAAATTACGTGACATTATGGTAAATATTTTACTGAACATTTAAATGTTTTAATATATGGGGGGTAATTGATAATTACTAGGTGGGCATGAATCAAGAAGTTTGGTTTTCGGTAAAATACAGTCTTCAATGAGCTTTTCAATTGTACATTCTTACTTTGAGTTTTCGCGGCATTCTATGGTAAAGAAAGTTTTCTTCACAGAAACACACAAAGTTTTGGATGATGGCTGTACTCTAGCCTTTAAATTTGAAAAGATACAGGCATTTGTCTTTATCGAAACAGACTGTTTTCAACAATAACAATGAAGGGATGACATGCGACATACTATGCGTTTAGGAAATCAAGTAAGCCATGGAATCACAGGAAGAGAAAATAATTACTATTCAACAATCGTTGCTGAGTACGGTAATAAAAAACAATAATTATCAATCGGAAAAGTGTTTAAAGAAAACTTCAGCCGAAGAAATAAGCAGCTACTAAAGAACGAAAACAATTTGCAAGCAAACCATCTGAACAATTGGTCCTCTGTCTAGGTGAGTTCCTTCGGAAGCTGATACTGAACACTATGATTGCGAATGATTTTTTTTTATAGAAATGTCCATCACAATATCCAATATCCAGAAAGCGTTCAATTTCTGGATATTGGATATTGTAATGGACATTTCTATAAAAAAAAATCATTCCCAATCATAGTGTTCAGTTTCAGCTTCCGAAAGGGAACTCACCTAGACAGAGGACCAATTGTTCAGTGCTTGCAAATTGTTTTCGTTCTTTTGTAGCTGTTTATTTCTTCGGCTTGAAGTTTTCTTTAAACACTTTTCCGATTGATAATTATTGTTTTTTATTACCGTACTCAGCAACGATTGTTGAATAGTGAATTATTTTCTCTTCCTGCGATTCCATGGCTTACTTGGTTTCCTCAACACATAGTATGTCGCATGTCGCCTCCCTTCATTGTTATTGTTGAAAACAGTATGTTTCGATAAAAACAAATGCCTGTATCTTTTCAAATTTAAAGGCTAGAGTACAGCCATCATCCAAAACTTTGTGTGTTTCTGTGAAAAGAAAAACTTTCTTTACCATAGAATGCCGCGGAAAACTCAAAGTAAGAATGTACAATTGAAAAGCTCATTGAAGACTGTATTTTTACCGAAAACCAAACTTCTTTGATTCATGCCCACCTAGTAATTATCAATTACCCCCCATATATTAAAACATTTAAATGTTCAGTAAAATATTTACCATAATGTCACGTAATTTTATTTCCAAAATGTTTGCGCCATTTTGAGATATAACCCTTGGAAAATGGCATATTTTGAACAACAAAACGCTTGTATCATTTTAGTTCTAAAAGATAGCGTATTGCTGTCTTGGTAAAAGTTGTGTGTTTAAGTAAAAGGAAAAACTTTTTAGAACATAGTAGACCGAGAAAAAATCAAAGAAAAAAGTTAGAGCTAAAAAACCGATTTTAAAGGGGTTCCCATATAAAATGCTTCATATCTCAATAAAAAACAAGATAGCAAGTTGATGTTTTGTAAAAAATTTATGGAAATTGTGAGTACTACAATGTTGTAGAATGTTTTGAAAGCCTAAAACGTCACACAAAAAAGTTAAAAAAAATAAATCGTGCCCCGATGAACGCAGTTTATGGACGACCCCTTTTTCAGATGCGTCTTAATCTTACCAAAAACTTCTTTGAAGACACCAATTTGATTACACGTCATCTAAGTGCACTTTTTATTTTATTCCTGAAAATCGCCCTTTCGGACCAATGTGCACTGTGGCTGCAACGTCCCATACTAGACGTATCTTGCCCGGTTTGTTTGGATTTATCACGACGAATATAGGAAGATACCAAATTCTAGGATGTGTTTCAAGAATTTCTTCTGGAGTCAGCTTCCTGATGTAGCCTTTGTCGATGTGTTCCTGCATCTTCGCCTTGAGCGCCTCAGCTAGCACCGAATCCTTATTCATTCGGTTTTGTAGACACTTCCATCGCCGGAGAGCCATTGCTCTACTGTCCGGGAGTCGGACGTTCTCGTATTTCCATAAAAGACCGCACTCGTAGCGATTACTCGTGAGGCTGGTGAGAGATTCTAGTAATTTTTGAGCCCGCTGTTCTTCCTGTGGTAGTAGAAGCTTGTTTGGTTTGACAATGCCTATGCTGTCAAGCGCGAAGTAAGATTTCATTGCCTTGTGGAGATTATCATCGTTCTCTCGATTACACTCGCAGGTTTGGGCACTGTGGTGATTCAGGTAGCCGACTGCCTCTTCGAAGCCTGTACAGTTGCCGTACACCGTCCAACCCAAACGAGTCTTAACGGCGATTGGTTCATTTTGCTTTCCCTCCCGACTTTTGATTCCATGTCCGAGCTTAGCATTGTCCAGACCTATGAGAATCCGAGGACTGATGTCATGATATGCTTCGAGTGGTATTGCAGACAGATGTGGATACTTGTTTTGCTTCTCGGATAGCACCAGCGTTTGCGAGCGAATTTGTAGAGATGACATGGTGTATACTCCAGGCAGATCGTACTTCTTCGAGCTTTGAAGACCTGATATCTGAAGATTCACTTGTTGAGACTCATTTTCTACCTTGTGGGTTCCACCAGTCCACTTCAAACACAAGGACTTCTTCGGTCCTTCGACACCTAGTTCGTTGGCCAAGTCTTGTTCCAACAGAGTTAGCTCGGATCCATCGTCGATGAACGCGTAGGTTCGTATTGTCTTTTTCGGCCCATAGAGCACAACTGGAACGATACGGACACTGCCGACTGGCCTTGGTGGACGTTACAACTCGGCTCTGGTCCCTTTGGTTCTGACGGAGAAATAGTAGAAAGTTCCGGCGTCAATGGTTTAGAATCTTGATGCTTCTCTGGATTGTGCAGTAGGGGATGATGCAGGAATGTACATCCGTTCGTACCGCACTTCTTCTGTGCCTTGCAGAAACCGTTATGCTTTCGAAGACACTTGCGGCAGAGTTTACACTCTTTCACCGTGGCCCATTTCGAATCGTAGCTGAAACCCTCAAATCTGTTACATTTTGCAACTGTCGAACAACTCCCTTTACACACTACGCACTGATTCTTCGAAACGGACGGTTCCGATTTGCTGGACCCTTCGATCGCTTTTACACTGCTTGGATCTGATTCGGAATGGAAGTTAAGAAATCCGTCCTTCTTGGTGATTCGGCTTTGTTGATCCCGTCCTGTATCCACCATAACAGCACTTGCATCTTCCGCTACTGTATAAAGCCAAGCACTGAACGTGGCGAGATTAGGGTGTGGCATATTCCGAACAAGTCTCGCCCAGTCTAGTCGTAAAGATGACGGTAACCGCTCTACTAGCTCGCATCGGAGGGATGCGTTGAAAATAAAGTAGTCGACTTCACATGCTTTGATTGTAGCAACCATATTCTTCACCGTTAACGCAAAATTCACAACAGTTTCAAGTTTCTCCATGTTTGGCGAAGGTAGACTCCTTATCTTCTTAACGATCGACTGTACGATTGCTTCTGGGCGGCCGTAGAGCATCTTCAGAGTGGACAACACGTCTGCTACGTTCGACGGATGAAGTAGCTCGCATCGCACTGCCTCCAGCGCCTTTCCTTTCAGACACCTACGCAGTCTCAGTATATTCTCCTCATTCGTGAATCCGCACATCTGGGTAGATGAGTTGAAAATGGCGTAGAATAGAGGCCACTCTTCCAGTAGTCCACTAAACTCGGGTAAATCCTTAGACACCACCTGTCGAGCAGCGATTTGGCTTCGATTAAGAATACAAATTGTCTCTTCTGGAATTCTGGCTGACGAGCCTGGTCTCGGAAGCTCCGATCGAATCGGAGTCGAACGCTGACCTGGAATGAATTGGTGGTCTTCCTCTAGGGTACCTGGATTCATCGAAGGAACGAAAGATGGTCTGGCTCCACACTGTTGCTGCATTTGCTGGCGATAATACGATCATCGATCCGCAAGCTAGGGTTCGGTTCCGGTGCGTACGAAGCTCTCGTGCCAGCCTCTGGTTCTCGTACTTCTTGACGACGCTGGGAAAAGCGAATGTATGGCCTCGTCGCTGGCATGAACGAAGTCTCAAAGTGGAGATGGGGTTCGTTCAATTGCTGGCGATGATCTACTGATGAAATTGGTTCGAACTGTACCCGAGGGGCAATCGAGGTGGACTGCGGATGTGCAGTAATCCGACGCCGAGAATCTTGCATGAAAGGATTGTACTGAGAATCACGATTTGGTGGTTGTCCAAATGGCTGGTTTATTTGACGGACACGTTGCGAAGCTAAAATACTCGTATGGCCATGATCGAACTGATTATTGCGAAGAATTGCTAGATTTTGCTGACGTTGGACATCCGGAGCTTGGTGCTCCTCGGGCTTTTCCGACTGGTTCGGTGTTTTCCCATCTGCCTCATCTACCGCTAATCCGGAATCTTCACCTTGACGTTCGGTCTCGGCTAACCACTGCTCAATCTTACTCGCGTTGTCTTCGGCGTCTTCAGCTTCTGTTGATATCTCGCTCTCGTACTCCTTTAACAATTGGTATTTCCGTTCGAGGTACCGCTTCTCTAAGTCAAACTCCTCTTTTAGCTTCTTTATCTCGAGCTCTCTCATCCTTTTCGTTCCACTGCTTTTAGAGGTGGCTTTGCTCTTTGACCGTAATGATGTAGTTTTCCTTGGGAGTGGATTGATTTGCTGCTGTTCGGTTGTCGTATTGGTGAAACTGGTGGGGGGAATGTGTGTGAACTTACAGTTTGGGCAGGCCCAGCTAACGTTGGCAATTTCTTCCGAAACATTCACACACTCGAAATGGAACCACCGATCGCAACCATCACACTGCACCATCTCTTCGTTATCACGCTCTTCACACAACCGACACTGGTAATCATGAACTCTCCGCGCGTCGCGTAACGGGTTCCTCCTGATCGTATTCGTATTACCAGGATTAATTTGACCGACATCACCAGCGTTTATATTGACATTTGGCCCAGAACCTTGGGGCGGATTTATATTGGCAACGTCAGCATTTACCTGTTTACCGGTGCTAGAAGGGGATACAGAGACTAATGGTTCTGCTTCAAAACGGACTTCAGACGGACCATCCGACCTCTTCGATATTGTAGAAGAATTTTATAAGTTGTTACGTAGAGAAACAATTAGAATCCAAATTCCATGAATTTATTCCTTCGGTGGAGATAAATTCTAAAATTCCTGCGAAAACAAATCTCTTAATACAATTTCAATCAAGGTGGATGAATTGTTGCTTACTTCTAGTGTTTCTAATTTTATGGTTCTCTCTCGCAACTGTTTACTGGTTGAATGTTCGTTTATGCTTGAAGCCTGTCTATGGTAATTTTTCTAGGTCAGTTGTGTAAATAAAGTTACGAAATTCCTCACCTGTAGGTTAGCAGTAAGGATGGTAATCATGGATTGCTTTCAGGTTCCAAAACCGCCTGCACCTTTCCGTCTAGATTAAGTACAATATTTCATAATTGATCTTCAGTTCAAAACTCGTACGGTATCTCTTACCTACATTTAGTTGTTTAAGCTAGTTTTCGATTCTAAATTCAGGTAAATTCATGTTCAATTAACAAAGTTCATAAACTAGTAATAAGTGATAAATGAAATTCAATTAGACACTGGATAGCACTAACTTTAATCAATTTGCTTCTGAACGATTTCGAGATGGATGCCAAGTTGTTGATTTTTCTGTTTTCCTTTATTCATTGGTTTGTTTATGTCTAGAGGTGCTGGTGATCCCCTTCGCGAGCGTTGGGTATGGCCACACAGTACAGCAGTATCGAGTGAGGCTACTCACGCTTAAATAGCCGACGTGGCGCAGTTAACAGTAGTATTGAAATTGAGCCAAGGGCTTTTGTTAGGTAGTATTTCGAAGCACACATACACAGTCTTGCCACACATCCGCATGCGAGGTAGGTCAAAACGAACGGATCCGCCACCTTGACTGGCAAAAGAGTACGCGCTCAAATGGCTAAAAAAGGTGTTCAAATACCGCCAATGGCACAGAATGGTTCTGGCGATGTGAAATTTCTGTTTTACTCTCCCTGAAGACCACATGTGACGGAAATCAATTTCCAACTAGAGGTTTTGAAAACAACTTCTAAGTTTTACCGGTTTACAGCTCAGACAAGATGATGTTTTTGATTTATGTTGGCCAAACTAAATCAGTTGTCGTTGTTATTGCGTTTGGAAATTTGCCGTTTCCTTCATTTTTCACTGAAATAAGCATTCTTAAACTGCGATGTCAGACTATTATGCACATGATTCTATATGGTTTATATTAATCGCCGCTATATTTCAGTATCCAAACGGGTTAACCATACTTCACTGTAATGCGGCATTTACATGGGAGAATTGAGTGGAAGCAAGTGAGACAATTCAACTGGCTTGCCTAAAGTTGAACATGATTAACTTTCATGTTCAACTAAGTTGATATAAAACTGCTTAGTAAGGAGTGTATCGAAAATAAGCTATCCACAAACTTTCTTTCCAATTATGTTGAAAACCGATATTTTATTCATACAAAAAATTGATCCTTTATTGTACGGGGTAAAACTTGAACACAAGACGTATAGACCGGATGAAAATTAAATTATTCCTTCACGAATTTTCGTGAAATTTTTTTTTGAACTCCTGCATGTTGCCAGCTGCTTTACCAGTCTTCTTGAAGACCCTTTTCACGATTGCCCAGTAACGTTCGATGGGTCGAAGCTGAGGGCAATTTGGTGGATTGATATTTTTCTCAACGAAATCTATACCCTTTTCCACAAGCCAATTGAGAGTGGTTTTGGCATAGTGAGCCGACGCTAAATCCGGCCAAAACGGTGGAGGTGTACTATGCTTCTTATATAAAGGCAACAATCTCTTCTGGAGACACTCAGATCGATAGATTTCCGAGTTTATAGTTCCGGTAGTGTAAAAAATGGTTGACTTCAAACCACAGGAACATATTTCTTGCCATACAAGTACCTTTCGACCGAATTTCTCCACTTGAATCGACCTGTCCGCATCGCTCACATCCTCCCCAACGACGGCAGTAAAGTATTGTGGACCTGGAAGGGTTTTTCAGTCCTCCTTTACATAGGTCTCATCGTCCATCAAAACGCATGCATCCGGACGCTGCAAAAGACGCAAATACAATTTCCGGGCCCTTGTTGCTGCTCGCTTCTTCTGTTCTGCACTTTGTTTCGAGATTTTCTGCTTCTTGTAGGTCTTCAGGTGGTTTCGCCTCTTGATACGCTGAATCATTCCGACACTCGTTCATGCTTTTTTGGCCAAATCAGGTATTGACATTGATTTGTTCTTCATGATTAGAGATACCACTTTCTGCTCCAGTTTCGGGTAGGAAGTACCGGGTTTTCTGCCTCTTCCTGGTAGCTCATCCAAAGAATAGTGTTCCCCAAACTTATTAATAATGGTTTTAACACTCGCATGATGAATTCCGAACCGCTTCGCAAATTTTCGCATAGTAATACCCTTCTCACTTAGCCATGTGTCCAGAAACTTAATTTTCACTTCCTTTTCAATACACGACATTTTGAAAACGCAGAATTTGAACCGCACAAACAAGTAAATAAAAGAAAGCTGATAGTCAAACGCACAGCATGCAATGTTCAGAGCATAAAAAAACCATCACAAATACATGCGTACAACGCAAATGTATGTGGATAGCTTATATTCGATACACTCCTTATGAAAAAAGTAGATCATTGTAAATATTTGCTAATTTTGCTTAGCTTATGTCGATTACTAAACAGCAGTGCAGTTATGTCTAACACACGATTGACGCTATCTGTTCATTCTATAGCAACCGTTTCTATGGTGCCTTGTTCAAGTATTGTACTAAAACCCTCTGACAATTAAGTAAAACTAAAACATTTAGCGAGGAATTGACACAAAAATGATACGTTTTGTGCGAATCAGAATGTTGATACGTCGAAATGTTACGTCAAGTTGTCATATTTCACGCAGATACGTCGAACTTATCAAAATGACGTATTATTTTTTTCAGCAACAAAACGTTGTAAAAATATCTTTGCTAAAAAAATCAATGTTTACTAAAACAAGTCTAAATTTTCAATCTTGTGGTATAAAGTCTTTTACTAACGCGTCGTTAAAGGGCATTCAAATGATATAACAATGATTCGCAAGTTACTTTTCAAAACAAGTGGCGTATGTACATTATTCCCAGTGGCGTCTCGTCCATATGTGCACCTCGTGCACTGCACAGTCTAAAATTGTATATTTCATGTATTATAAAATTCATCGATTTAATACTCCGTTAATACTCGCAGACTGGGCATTTCAAATGGTGCACCAGATCCTGTATATACCACACGTGGATCGTTTGTACCTAGATGTTTTTTTTTCTATAACTTGATTGCCGATGAGTTAGTGTCTGTTTTGTGCACTTTGTGGTCTGCACAGAGTAGTTTTACTCAGTGGCTAGTTGTAATTTTATTCTGTTGTTTCGGGACATTGACAAGGTACTTTTTGTGGCATATCACAAGAGACTCGGCAAAGGAGGAAGTTTGGAGCAAGATATTGTTGTCAAAATTGACGTCCGGGTTCGAAAGAAAGTGCACAACCGGTTAATTTTCTCACGAGACGCCACTGATTATTCCCAAAAAGTGCAAAAGTGATTTGACACCGTTTTGTAAAAAGTTAGTAAAAACTTTCAGAAATAATCCATCAGAAAGTTCATCAAATGTGGGCATATATACATAATTTTTTAAAAACATGCCATGAACAACGCGTTTGTTTACATTTTGTTACTTACGTCCTTTTGAAAAAGTACTCGAGTCTAGATCGTTCTGAATAGTTGTCCCAGTGATCAGTGAGTGCGTCGTTAATCGATACACCTGTCGATGATCTAGCTGATCCATCATACACGACCCTTAACTTGGCGGGTGTCAACACGCAGTGGTGGTGCAAATAGTGTACCGATGTCGGGTCGTCGTTTAGTACTTCCTTGATCTCTCGCATATGCCCAAGCTGTTCGTATTTCCGCTCTCTGAGATCTTGCTGCTTGTCCCGTTTGGGAATGTTCATAAACCACGTAGACTCATTTAAAAATCTCAGACGCCCCGTAGACTTTTATCCTTACAATTTTTTGAAATGTTGTATGGAACGTAGACTTTTGTCAAACCCGTGCCGTTTACATCGGATTTCACGGTTTTCTTCGTGGTAGATTCTACTGGTTTCGAGGGAGCATTCATAAACTTCTTGGATGATTCCTCGGCATGAAGCAAGATGTGATGATTTTTACCGCAATCACGACTTGCATTCGACGTGGAACACGCATTGGTTCGATGGTCTCTCCCTATGTAATTAAAGCAGGAGCCAAACTTTTTCAGAATTTTATACTTTTCACTTTGTAAAGGCTTCGCACTTCCAAAATTCATGGCTAGTCTCACATAACACTTTGGTTCACCTGTTATTTCACTAGCTACTAGCGTATGGCTCGATTTCCACTGATTTTCCCGTATCCGGCTCTAAAAGGACCATAATGTATGCGGACTGTAGAATTTCGTTTCGGGCTTTACGGAGATCGGACAAACGCGAGCGATATCATTGCGCGGTAGAAAGTAGCTTACTGATTTATTGGAAATACAAAGATCAAAGCATGTGTATGTGATGGGTCAACCGGTTGCACCCAGGGTGTCTCGAAGTCGGTGGTGTTTGGTAGCGATGCGCAAGTCGACGAATATTGACGGATTTGTCCATCGATATGCAGTTCTTTCCTCAATTTTGGAGTCGTGACCATTCCAGTATTATTCCAGGGTATTCTGGGTTACGGTAATAGGGGTGACATTCGGGGTAATGACAAAGAATCGTGTAGTAAAAACAAAATAAAAACCGAAGAAAAGCGTGTTGAGTATTGAATTAGTTAATTACCCAAAGTTACCCTAAAACCTTTAAAAAAAACTAACCGTTATACAATTCTCTTCTCCCCAGGACGCTCATAACTGTATTCTGAACTACGACGAGAAAACTTCATTTTTCGCCGTATATGACGGACACGGAGGAGCGGAAGTGGCCCAGTACTGCAGTTTGCATCTTCCAACATTCCTCAAGAAGTTGCAATCGTACAAGGCAAAGGACTTCGAGCAAGCTCTCAAGGATGCCTTCATCGGTTTCGATGCAACTTTGCTCGACGACAAGGTCATCGATGAGTTGAAGAGAATGTCGGACAAAATAGACGATGTCGATGCAGCACAAGACGAAGACGGAGAGGAAGAGGACGATAATGTTGATGACCTATGCAAGGAAGCTTGCATGCCCCTGAATGAGGTGTTGCAAATGTACAAAAAAGATAAAAAGAATCCAGCACTCAGCAAAATTCAAGAAGGTAATAGTTCGAAACCGGTATCGCCCTTCTTAAAGGGCAAACGAAAGGGTTTAGCGGAAGGAGATGAAGCTGGGTCCAGCTCTAGCAACGCCGGAGCTTCCTCTGCCGGTTCTTCGACGTCAGCGGAAGCGGATAGTAAGAAACCTGGCAATGCAGATGCAGCAGATTCAACTGTTAGCAGCTCGAGCAACAAAACTGAAGAAGCTGCCCAGAAACCGGAATCATCATCGTCGGCAACCCTGAAGACTGTTGATCAAAGTGATGAGATAAGCGAATCCGATGAAATTGTTGCCATTAAAGCAAAAACGGAAGATTGTGCTCCGGACAGTTCTTCCGCTGCCCCCGTTGCCAACGGTGATGTAAGTGATTCTGCTAACAAATCGGCTGTGTCATCTTCCGTTTCTGCGCAGGAGAATGGCGAAGTGTCAAGCAATAGCGCAAGCGGAGGCAGTCGTAATAAAAACATGCCTGATATAGCAGAATCTTCATCAGGAAACAAGACCGCAGCAAGTGTGGACAGCTCTTCCGCGGGATCATCATCTTCAGCTGCTGTTCCAAAGAAACGAAATGCCAAGAATGGAGCACCAAATATCGCAGTTGACGATTCCGATGATGATGATGATGATACGGAAACGGATGACGAGTTCCCACCAGTTCAGGATTCCAACGAGACATCCAGCACAGAGGAGGGCGACGAAGATGCCTTTGGGTTGGTTATGGTTAATTCAGCTTTGAATGTTTAAATTTATAATTTGATTTCTAGGGAGGAAGTTAGCGAGGAAGAAGAAGATGAAGAAGGCGAAGGTGAGTATGATGAAGAAGAGGAAGATTACATGAACGAGGAAGATGAAGCATTCATGAATAACATCACGGATGAGCCGGGCAAAGATAGCGGTTGCACGGCCGTTGTTGCATTGCTCCACGATAAGGAATTGTTCGTAGCTAATGCCGGTGAGCAGACTTGATCGATTGTGCTTTCTAGTTCTTAAATGTAATAACGTTTCCTTTCTATACCTAGGTGACTCGCGGTGCGTCGTATGCCGAAACGGAAAGGCTTTGGAAATGAGTATTGACCATAAACCGGAAGATCAAGTCGAATTTGACAGGATACAGAAAGCTGGAGGTCGTGTTACGTTGGACGGTCGCGTAAACGGCGGTCTCAACCTTTCCCGGGCTATTGGCGATCATGGCTACAAGATGGTATAATAAGAATATAGCAGTCGGCTTGTATCGAAAGATAACGTATGTTTCTATTTTTTTTATTCAGAACAAGAAGCTCCCACCAGAGGAACAGATGATTTCCGCTTTGCCGGATATCAAGAAGATCACAATTTGCCCGGATGATGACTTTATGGTGTTGGCTTGCGACGGCATCTGGAATTTTATGACCAGCGACGACGTTGTTGAGTTCGTGCAGGATCGTATCGCGGATCCAAAGAAAAAGCTGTCGGACATTTGCGAAGATGTAAGATTTGCTAGAGAACTCTTATTAACATTTGAAAATAGTTACAGATTTTGTGTTCGAGTGTAAACTTTTGAAACAGGTACCTAGTTCGATTACTTCGTTGTCGGCTCGACAAAAATCTAGGTTTTGCATGACAACGTTTGGAGGTTTTTTTTTTCT
Source organism: Aedes japonicus (assembly GCA_034211315.2). NCBI lineage: Eukaryota > Metazoa > Arthropoda > Insecta > Diptera > Culicidae > Aedes > Aedes japonicus. The sequence continues at coordinate 29,875 of JASCZW010005835.1, forward strand.
CCATTGTTTATTTGTGAGGCTCAAGTGCCATTGTCATAATGGAGCCGAGTTCTTTTAAATTTTAACAAAGATAATTTAGTTACTATATTAGCCGAAAAACTCGCGGCTAGGTCGAGGTTAAGGTTTACATTGATTCGGGTAGGAATGGAAAAGTAGGGATGGTAACGTTGGCTTTCAACAACAGATTGGCGATGTGGTATTGTTGCTGTTGGTCAGTCGTATATGTGGTTTGCTTTAACCTGTAAAGATACAATCGCAATGGAATTACGGGGGAGGGGACGAGGTAGACTTGTTAAAACGACAACTGAAGGGGATCAAACGAATACGTCTATTTATTTCAAAAACTTGTACGTTAGCCCCATAACCCAGCATATCTCTGATATCTTCCTCCTCGGACCCGTAGGGATGCGCAAAGATCAGATCTGACAATTTCGAAACCAAGGCAATGCCACACAAGGTGGTTGATGTCCTGATAACCTGCACCACAGCCACATTGATTGCTGTATGAGAGTTCTTTTCGATAGAAATGAGAACCTAACGAGTAGTGATTGAACATTAGACGACACATTGCCTCGATAAAATCCCGGCTAATATCCAACCCGCTGAACCACGATTTATCCGATACCTGCGGAAGAATGGAATATAACCATCTGCCCAAATCCCCATACATCCCATTTTTGTTGCCAGCTGATCAAGGCCTGTTGAAGGAAAATAGCTAAAAATTCGTTGAAGGCAATTTGTCGATCATAAATATCGCCTACCTTGGCAAGTGAGTCCGCTTTCTCATTACCCGGAGCAATGTCGCAATGAGAAAGGACCCAAACCAAGGCGATAGTGTGTTTGATAGGGCACTCAAGAGAGAGCTTCACTAACGAAATACGGTGAGTACATCGCCGGTCTCATTGAACAAATAGCCTGAAGTGAGCTATTGACTATCCGTAAAGAAAAGAAAAATGATCAGAGGGAAGAGAAGCAATTCGCTCTAATGCAAAGTATATAGCCGCCAATTCTGCGACGTATATGGAGCAAGGATTTTGATGTTTGAAGGTAGGCGCTATGAATTCCGTTAAAAACACCAAATCTAGTGGAATCATTTGTTTTTGAACCGGCGGTGTAAAACTTCCTGTCACATCTGATATGGCCAAACTTGCAAAAATTGATGGAATGTACTCCGAACGGAGCAACGGAGCATCTTGCTTCATGGTCAGATCAAAAGCTACAGTAGAACTAGAGAAATCTTGGGAGTAATCACGCACTAATTTAACACCTCACAGCGGATGAGGCACCGGAACGATAGCTCCACAAAACGATCTGATAGAGGAAGAACTCCTGCTGCTAATACCTCCAAACTCATAGTATGAGTTGAGTTCTAGCAATCTAATGGAGACAGCGGTACTGGATTCGCTGTAGTTTCAGAAAAGGGGTCCTCGGCGGATTGAAAACAGAAACTACCGTACTCGTGAACCGACACAATCGTTGTACGATACAGCTTTATCAAATCTTCCGGGTGGGTTCCCCACCATGTTCCGTTGATAGTACGCATGAAGTTTATTCGCTGCTGTCATTCCTGATGCAGATACTTAATGTGCTTTCCCCAGGTGCATTTAGAATCGAACTAGACCGCTATAAGAAAAACTTTAAGTTATCATTTTACCCATGAGTTGAAGTGGTATCAGTGCTGGATCAAGCTTTTCCTAGCAAAACAACTAACTCAGTTTTCTCCTGGGAGAAGTTGATATCCAGCTGTATAGCCCAGGTTAACAAATTTTCTAGGGTACCCTGCAACGGTCCCTGCAGGTTGTTGGCCCCTGCTCCTACAATTGAAACAACGGCGTCATCCGCAAGCTGTCTTAGCGTGCAATTTTCCATGAGGCAGCTAGCGATGTGGATTATAAAAATTATAAAAAAGGGGGCTCATATGTTTCTTAGACAACAAATTGTACAAATAGTTGTTTAATAATGGTGAAAGGCCTCACTCGTGGAATTTGTCTGAAAGGACCTCTACACAAACTGAATCAAAAACCCCCTTAATGTCCATGAAAACTGTAACCATTTGCTGCTCGCGGAGATGTCTCTTAACGGAAGGTGCTGCGTACGATTTACTCAGTTAGCGCTCCACTGCCGTGAAACGCATATCAGTCCCATCTTTGCTTGATTTCCTATTCATGTGGGACTGATACCACTTCCGAGCTGAATACACGCGTTTTTTCTTTACTGCTCTGTGGAAGTCGAACACAAACTACTTTGTTTTTCTTTCTCTCTTCTTGCTCATCATTGGTCTGTCCAGTGTCGCTTTGCGTCCAAACGATTCCGCGATGGGCCGTCGAGAAAACATCTTTCGCATAGATTTCGCGAAAGTGCCGAAGAAACCGGACAATGCTAAAGCGCATAGTTTTTGTGCGACCGTGCTGGGTCTGAAGCAAGGTGAAGTGCTCCGGATTTAGAACAGCAGAACCCTCGGAGTTTCATTCGTGAAAGTCATCGATCTGGCGTTGGCGCAAAGCACTTGCGAGGAACACGATCGCAAGCACGACATAACTGTCGACGGAAAGAAGTATCCGTTGCGAATCACCCTGGAGAATGGAGCAGTGGAAGTGAGGCTCTTCGATTTGTCCGAAGACGTGTCGGACCAAAAAATCACCGACTTCTTATACCGATAAAATAGCAATGATAATATCTATGTGTGTGGCACATGATTTTTTGCAATGCGATCAACAAATGATAGCTATTTGTAACCACACATACTTTCTTTGTGTACTCATAAACACTATGTGTGGCCACACATACTTTTCATTTGTCACATAAACTTCATGTGTGTTTCTCAGAGGGTTCTGTTTATGTGTGAACACATCAGTAATATGTGGAATTTTCTATGGATTTTTGCCAATAAATATTTGTGGATTATTTCCCGTGTAGTGACGTCATCAGAGGAGCCGATGTCAATTTCCCTGGCATCTCGACTGGTGTCCGCAAAGCCAAAATGATCGTGAACGAAACATCGAGCCGTGGGTCACCATCGACGGCGAGATGACACAAGTGGCGTATTACGGGCAGCGTCAAACTTGCCGACACTGCAGCGAATACATCCACATCGGGGCTACGTGCGTGCAGAACAAAAAACGGCTCGTACAAAAGTCGTACGCCGATGCTGCAAAGCAGACGCCATCGCAAAAAACGACTCAAGTTCCGACTCCGATCCAGGCCGCGAACAGTACGAAAGCTAGCAGCGGAGTGGAACGCAAAATTGCTAGTGGCAAGTCCGATGGCAACGAAACCAATTCGTCGGCAACTCAAACACCAGCTCCAGAAGGCAGCTCCGTAATCGCCTACCAGGCAAGAAGCCTCGCGTGGAAGACGACGATGGTATGTTAGATGGTAGTTAACAACCGTCGTAATGGCTGAGTTCTCCAGCTGTAATTGCTAAAATCAACATCAACAACATCACAAACACAACGAAAATCGACGCACTCCGAACCTTTATTCGAACGATGGAGCTGGATATCGTTTTTCTCAAATAAATAGAGAACAAGCAGCTTTCTCTGCCTGGATTCAACGTTTTCTGCAACGTTGATCAATCGACCTACAAAACCACATCCGATTCTCGCATGTAGAGAAGCGCCTGGGTGGTCGCCTCATCGCTGTGAGGATACAAAACACGACGCTGTGCAGTGTATATGCGCCATCGGGGTCAGCTTTTTCATCGGCACGATCGGATACTACCTTCGGTATAATACACAAAACGTCATCCTCGCTGGCGATTTTAACTGAGTCCTTCGTCCGAGCGACTCCACGAGTGCAAATACAAGCCCGGCTCTCCTGGCCACCGTACGGCAGCTGCAGCGGCATGATGTGTGGCTGAAATTGCACCCCACTACTCTCTCACCCACGTACGTCACACACAACGCGGCATCCAGGCTCGATCGCATGTACATCAGCACTGGGCTATGCAAGTATCTGCGATGCGCAGCCACACACGTATGCTCATTTACCGACCACAAAGCTCTGACAGTACGTATTAGCCTTCCACATCTTGGCCGTGAACAAGGACGCGGATTCTGGTCTCTCCGCCCTCACCTTTTAACGACAGAAAATCTAGAGGAATTTTAAGTCCGGTGGCAGTTCTGGACCCGCCAGCGAAAAAATGTTCCCACCTGGATGGCATGGTGGATCTCATGCGAAGATAAAATCCTTTTTCCGTTGGAAGTCAAGCGAATCCCTCAGGATTTTCCACGCTAAACAACAACAGCTCCGCGAACAACTACATCAAGCTTATGATGGCTATTTCCAGAATCGCTCAATGCTGGTAACGATCAACCGCATAAAAGCGCAAATGCTAACGCTGCAGTGACAGTTTGCGCAGAACTTCATCCGCCTCAATGAAACGTTCGTTGCGGGGGAGAGCATATCAACTTTTCAGCTTGGCGACCTACGGCGAAAAAAAAACAACGATCTGCAGACTGAGCAAGGAGAACAAATTCAAGGCTCCCGAGAGATCGAACAGCACATGTTTCGATACTTTAGGGACCTATACGCGGCGGAAGAGACGAGGCGAAACGGGAAGAAACATTCAAAACCGAGAGTCGTGCCGGAGAACGACGAAGCAAATGCAGCTCTAATGGCAGATATCAGCGTAGATGAGTTGAAAAATTCCATCCGAACGTCGCAAAAACGAAAGTCTCCGGGCATTGATGGCTTGCCGGTAGAATTTTACCAATGAACATTCGACATCATCTATCGGGAGCTTTACTTCTTCATGAATGAAACCGCGACGGATGAGCTCCCCACAGCATTCACCGATGGTACCATAGTGCTGGTTAAAAAGAGTGGTGGCGATGGAACTGCGAGAGCATACCGTCCCATCAGCTTACTCAACGTCGACCACAAGATTCTCTCTCGTGTGATGAAAGCCCGGCTGCGATCACATCGAGTTTTGAGTGACGCACAAAAAAATGCGCCAACCGACCGCTCTGCATTTCTAGCTACACTCTCGCACAAGGATCGTGTGGTACAGCTTATCGCGTGAAAGCAGAAGGGGAAGTTAATCTCGTTCGATCTCGACCACGCGTTCGATCGGGCCTCTCATGAGTTCCTGCATCAGACCTTGCTTTCTCTTGGTATCAACCAGGATTTCGTCAGCTGGCTTTCCCGGGTGGCTGCTACCTCTTCGTCCCGGCTGCTGGTGAATGGACATCTCTCACAGCCGTTCCGTATCGAACGATCCGTTCGGCAGGGAGATCCAATGTCGATGCTGCTCTTCGTGCTCTATCTCCATCCCCTCTTATCAAGCGTGGAGCGTGTGTTTGTTGGTGATCTTTGCGTTGCATATGCTGACGAAATCACGGTGATTGCAACCTCAACACAAACGGCCGAACGAATTTTCCAGCTGTTTGATGGTAGCCGGGGCAAAACTCAATCGGCACAAAACAGTAGCAGCAATCGACGTTGGATGGAGCTCCAATATCGATACCAGGGCTTCATACTGCCGAAGAGGTAAAGGTGCTGGGCGTTATTTTTGCCAACTCAGTGCGGCTTATGGCAAAGCTTAACTGGGACACACTAGTGAGTAAAATTCGGCAGATGATATTCTTGCACAACATGCGCTCCCTTTCCCTGCAGCAGAAAATTATCCTACTGAATACGTACATCACGGCGAAGGTGTGGTACCTGTCGTCAATATTACCACTGCAATGCATCCACACAGCAAAGCTAACATCGACGATGAGGACCTTCTTGTTTCGTGAAGTAGCTGCATGCGTCCCTATGCAGCAATTAGCGCGTAGCAAGGAGCAAGGAAGACTGAAGCTGCAACTGCCAGCAATCAAGTGCAAAGCGCTTCTTATCAACCATCACCTTTAAGAGATCCCTTCTCGCCCAAAATATTCCTCCCCCCACCGATCTTCCTTGCCTCAAACTCCTCTATCAGCAAATTCCCTTACTTCCTATCAACATCCAACAAAACCCCTTCAGTGATCTCATACACCAGTTCTATCTGGAACGAACGGAGCTACCCAGAGTGGAAAGAAACCATCCAGGCATCGAGTGGGAGAAGATCTGGATGAACATATCGTCACGAAGGCTACCGTCCAACCTGCGCATGGACCTGTACATATTAATTAATGAGAAGACGGATCATCGTAGGCTACTTAACAAAATCTGTCGTGCAAGCGATCCTTATTGCCAGTTTTGTCTGATCCCCATCATCGAATCACTACAACATAAATTCAGCGAGTGCCCTCGAGTAGCTGCAGCATGGGCACACACCCAACGAAAGCTGCCGATGATTCTTAGCGGATGGCGATAAAAGTAAAAAGCGATAAAAGTAGATATGCTTAAAATCTTTATAAAATACATCAGCTTTATTAATTTAAATGTTAATGATAGAATCGATGTTGGCGAACTACCCAGGTAATCAACAAGCAATGCCTAAGCGACTTTACGGCAGTCTATCAAGCAGTTAAGTCACTATAAATGCCGATTTTGGCCCAATATACGGCTTCTTTACTGCAATGCTATGGTAATGCTTCATTAATGCTGTTTTGCATTCGAAAAGCTTATTACAACCTACGAGCTTTTAAATAGCATTTGAAATTCAACTTTATAACATATAGCATTCAAGATTCTGTTGTAATGCAAATAAAATGATTGTAGCAAATGCAGATTTATTTATGGTTGATTTACTGCATATGCTAATGCTTATTGGTTACCTGGGTAGACTTCATTTTGAGGCTAGTTGATTAATGGTCTAGTGTAATATTTTATTTAAATTCAAACTAAATAAACAATATATTACAAAAAATGAAAAAGGTGGGAATTGCATGAGCTTCTCCCATCCAAAATGTCGATCGCAACGCTGAGCAAGTCGTAAGAATGTCGGACGACAACCCGATTAAAATGGATCTCGCAAACGCGTCGAAAAGAGGCTGCAAAGCCCACGAAGTTTAAAAATGACTTTTTCGTACAGCGGAGGACACCAAGTCCTTAGCATGACTGTATGATGATGGATATCAGTTGGTGTGAATTAAACTAACTATGCGTCCACGTTGATAACGCAAGTAGCATCGACGACAAATTAATTTGAACTCGTAGTTGTGATGTTTCAGCGGCAGGGTGCAATATTTCACAAATTCTCTTAAAACGACCTTCTTCGGAGATTTCATCCTCTTCATATCCTTAGACTGTATGACGTAACAGTTCGCAGATTAAATTTGTGTTTCTTTTTCTTCTTCTTTTTCTTTTTTAAATTCCAGATGTTCGATTACTGCTTGGCACCGCACACAAAGGGAGATGGAACCGGTTGCGACAACATGACCGCAATCATAGTGCAGTTCAAGTCCAACTTGGCTGGTGCGGCATCAAGGAAGCGGGCCTGTTCGCCAGAACCTGAAACGACTGGTACCGAAACTGACAAAAAGAAGCCCAAAACCGATGCAAACGCCAGCTCAACGACGGTGGGTAACAAAAGTAGCAGCAACAGCTGTAAAACGACATCTGCAGCTACCGCAGATAACAATGACGAAAAAGAGGCCGCAGCTGCCGTGGCATCGATCGAATCCAGTTCCGCTATGGACACCGGTGACGACAACATGGCGTCCTCTTCAACGTGAATCTGTCGATGGATGTATAACGCTAGCAAACCCATATAACCACATCTATCATTCAATCGTGAGCGCAGTAAGTACTTTTGCTACTCTGAAAACAATTTCCGGGCATACACCCCGTCATCAAACTTACAAAACCTGCAGCCAAAACAGACTCCAACCGAAGATGAACCTTCTCAAGTATAGGAAACTCGTAGCTTTTCCTGTCGCAGTTTCGTCCTGCTCCATCAACCGAACGATTTTAAATAATTGTAAACCATTTGCCCTAATTTGTAAGTTTAGATGAATCTAGATTATGATGAAAGTTTTACATTTACACTTAATGACACTATTGCGTATGTTCAGTATTTGAGAGTAGCCGTTGCCAACAAACGATTTTAACCACAACTATGTTGATTTGCTATGCTGAAGTGTTGAACAGTTTTACAAATTTGATCATTCAATTGTAAATTACAACTTTATTCCCTATCATAGAACGATGGGGAATTTTGCAAAATGTTTTACTAAATTGACAAAAGAACTTTACATTCACCTGATAAGCAGTAGTGTCTAGATGGCAAAAAGCAAGAAGTATCTGTAGTGAAACTTACCTGTAACACAAAGACATGAGCAAAACTTTCCATCTTCTGTAAATATTACTCGAAATAAAAGGAAAAAGCATATATAAGGTTGATTACATATTTTGTGTGGAAAGGCAAGCACGTAAGCAGCATCTGTGGGTCTTGATCTTATATTTTCCAGAAAATGACATAACTTGTCAAGAATACAAGTTTCAAGTCCCCTATCTTTCACCCTCTGCATGCCTGCACAGCACATGCCAACAGATAACACAGATTTGTAGTTATAAGAGAAAGGGCAATAAAAAGCGTCTTTCAATCGAACTGTTTACATCTGTTGCGAGTATGTGATATATCACTCCCCAAGAGTCAGGTTGCCTGAAGATTATTTTTGTTTTCCCGTTGGATTTATTGATTCTGATGAAAATTGTCGATTATCTCCTGCTGCTCGGATTCAATCCTCTGCAAGTATTGATACTCAATCTTAAGTTTATCTAGTTCGACCATTTTCTCGATTATTTCACTCTGGAAAAAAAGGAAAGGAAAAAACAACAAAATTAGCCAAATTTTATGATTGCATGACCATAGAAGCTAGAAAAAAGCTTGATCTTTTCAGTAGCTAAACCAAACTTGCGAAATGTTGTTGATATTTAAATAGGGTAGGAAACGGCTTAAGTACCCCAAGACCCTATTCCAAGCACAGGGTAAACGTTAAACTACAACGCTCGTTTTTTGCAGTATGGTGCTTCATGGTGCTAGTGAAGCACCATACTGCAAAAAATGAGCGCTGTAGGTTAACGTTTACCCCGTGCTTGAAATAGGGTCTTGGGGTGCTTAAGCCGTTTCCTACCCTAGTTGGTCTTCTGAAAATATCTAAGTAGGTACGTTGGGGAATTGGGGCCGCCTAAGCAAAGTAATTAGCGAAAAAGGAGCGTAACATTATATTAGCATTAGCATTGACGTTTGCACACCTCGTGAATGGAGCTACGATGAGGAATAATTGAAACGGTACCAGATACTGATACGTTTCTTCACGCAATAATCTCCATGAAGAGACTCCTCGATCGCTCACCTGACCACGTCCATGCAACCGTTGAAGATAGGGAGGATTTGGTATCTACCTTAAGACGACACTGGGAATTCACGTAGCCTTCAGTAGATATCAAAATAAAGGTGAAATGAATAGTCGGAGAGTATAGTTAAAAAGAATGCCCTGTTTGGTGTACAGATTTCTTTTTATTAAAAACGGTCGATGGGAGCATCTTGTCTAAGAAGGTTAAGTGATGCTCCATTTCTCTTCAAATGGTTGGGACTTTAGCATTAACTATACTGCCGTTCTACGCATAATTGTCCCATGTTCTATGCGTTTCCCTGTATACATGGGACAGTTATGCTTATAACGGCAGTATAGTCCTAGCCCAATATGGTTTATGCTTACAGCGCCATTTCTCGCTTTAACGAACAGGTTTTTTCCGCGGTTTTGAGGTCTATCATAGATAGATACACAGTTTTGAAGAAAAATGCAGTTTTAGAGTACGGATGGAATATTACGTCACCAAGAAGAAGTTTTACTGAAGAATTCAAAATAAAAGCCATGAATCCTGTCACGTACTAAAGCAACAAACCACGGAACGAAAGCTTAAGTCAACCTGCGGAACGAGGGAACAAGCTCTAAACAGAAGTAGTTTAAAGCTTGCAATCTTTTCCAGCCTTACTTCACTCTCTTTTCCAAGCCTTACTCAAATATGGGCCTATTCTTCGATATTTCTCCCACAGTTTTCACAAAATAAACATAATACGTAACCATGAATTGATTAGAACAATAATCACGGAGTCCAAAGACCAGAAAAAATGACATTAAATCATATATTAAATCATATTATGTCATATATGTCTAAAATGAAGATACTAACTAGTACTGACTAAAAGTATGTTATTATCAATTTATTTTAAATCAGCTATGATGTTTAACCTCACTATGGTTTTAATCTAACTCCTCAATGAGAAACTCACTGTTTTAAATTTACGATTCCTAACTAGCACATGTGTGACACTAAGTGAAATAATTTTCGCAATGTCGTCGCCTTAACCTCAATCTACTGGTGCACTGACAACCAAAAACTTATACGATTACCAAATTATTATCTGCCATGAACAGATATTAAGTGAACTAGACAAATGTAGGGTAGGTAACGACTTAAGCACCCCGAGACCCTATTCCAAGCACGGGGTTAACGTTAACCAACAACGCTCATTTTTTGCATTATGGTGCTCCATCTAGTGAAGCACCATACTACAAAAAATGAGCGTTGTAGGTTAACGTTAACCCCGTGCTTGGAATAGGGTCTCGGGGTGCTTAAGTCGTTACCTACCCTAGTTATAATTTTAATTTTTTTTTGTCATGACTTGACTAAGATAATGTGTAATCGTTTAATCGTTTTTCTATGTAATGTTCTTTTTTTTCTAACCAACATCATTAGTACCTGAACTTGGTCATGCCTAACTACAAATAAACAAATGAATGCTCTTCTATCAATCGTTGGACATTAAATCTTACTTTGAATGTCGGTGCACCGGTAAAAAGTGAGGTTACGAGACTACGTTTGAATTATCGGATTTTTTTACCTGTATTTGTTGCTGTTCCGATTCCCTCTGCTTGGAAAAGGTTTTCAGTAAGTTTTGTATTCCTATGGCTCGCATCTTCTCGTGATCAACCTCTGAAGCAAAGCTTTCCACGATACTCGCAAACTGTTCGATTATACGACGAAATTCTGCGAGCTCTGTTGAATAGATATATAAGCATAAAGTTAATCGTATTACAATACCAGAAGCAATAGAATAATGATAAAATATAGGAAGCGTTGAATTCACAATAGCATGAACATATTTCCATGTTCTGCAAGCTAAATCGAACAAAAAAGGCTTTGTAGTTCGAACTTCACATCCCACAGAACAACTACTAATTTTTAGTTCTCATCTCGCTTTCGACAACAGCAGTTTATTGATTTCCCTCTCAAAGATAATTTTTCTCACTTCGCACCCTTTGAGAGTGGATAAAGTGAAAATGAAGACTAATTGGTTCTGGAGGAATTCCTGCGCCGGGAACTCTCCGTCGGAGTAGGCCAGATCCATCGCCAGGGGCTAGCTGAGTAGAACGCGTCGTAGTACCGGTTTCAGGTCGTCGAGGTGCTGACTTCGGCACCCTACCGGTCCGTATTGAAGTGAGCAGCAACAGCAGAAGAATCGGTTTCGTGTAAAGTTCCACCGCCGGGGAACTCTTCATCGGCGTAGGTTAGAACCATCGTCGGGGACTACTCGAGTCGACTGCGTTAAGATGTGGGGGCTAAATGGCTCAGGATGTGGGAGCTAAATGGCTCCCCTGGATAAATTCCACTGCCGGGGAAACTTCCGTTGATCGCGTCGAGATGTGGGACCTAAATGGCTCGATCAAAATAGGTGGAAGCTAAACGGCTGAATGATGGAGCCAAGGGAGATTAGAGCAGAGGTCTATCAACGCTGATACATCAAGAAGCGAGTGTCCCACGAGGGTGATCGTGAAGGAGAGCACGTAATGACGGTCGGCTACTCCACATCGGTACACGTCTCGGTGGGTACAAGAAATAGCCTCCAGCAAGAGATGTGCACGAGCACTTCACTACAGCCAGGTAACCAGGTTCACTGTACCAACGACCTTGTCTAGCTGCACTTCCGGGGAAATCTAGCTGCGACGAGGAAATTATCGAATTCATCGCTTTGGAGGAAGAGCTGCTGTTTTTCTCAAGATGGCAAAACCTGGAAGTGACGAATTTCTAGAACTCTACCAGCAAATCCTGCGGCAGAACAAGCAGATGGCAGAACAAAACGCTCGGATGATGCAGATGATGAAACGCTTCGGAATTCAAGAAACCGGTTCCTCCAATCGATCATCGGGTAGCCCAGAGTTCATCATCGAATCTCTGGCTTCCAACATCCGGGAGTTCGTCTACGATCCAGATAACGGTCTTGTTTTCATCCGGTGGTACCGGAAGCATGAAGACGCGGTTGCTCTTGAGAAGCCTCAGCCTACTTGTGCACGACAAATACGTCTACTTCGTGCTCCCAAAGCATCCTCGTAAGTTTTCGTTCGAAGAAACGGTGAAAAAGAGCTCCTTGTTCAGCAAGCGGTACCTGTGCTTCCAGCTGACCAAAAATGACGCAGACGATTTTTTGTCGTACGCTGGAACGGTGAACAGGTGCTTTGAAGACTTTGAGCTCAACAACATCACGGCGGATCAGTTCAAAAGCATGATTTTTATCTGTGTGTTACGATCTTCGAAGGACGCTGACATCCGAACGAGACGCCTATCAAAGCTCGAGGCTAACGCGGAAGGTGAATGCACCCTAGAATCACTCATAACGGAGTGTCATCGTCTTCAAACCTCAAGCACGATGCTGCCATGGCGGAACAGAAGAAACCGGCTAGCTCAATCTGTGCAGTCAAGCAGAGCAAGCCTCCACCGGTCAAATCCGTTTCCAAGGAAAGCAAGAAGGCCAAAGCACCCTGTTGTGCGGTGTAATGCACTACACCCGCGACTGCACCTACACGAAGCATGTTTGTCGGGATTGCAAGCAAACTGGCCACAAAGAGGGTTATTGTGGCAGTTACACTTCAAAGGCGGCGCAAACGAAAAAGAAGAACGTCAACGGAATATTCTGTATCAACCAGGTTAGCTACTCTTTAAGGTGGAAGTTCCTGACGGTAGACATCAACGGGTCTCAAGTCACCCTCCAGTTGGACAGTGCGTCAGATATCTCAATCATTTCGAAAAAGCAGTGGAGTAAGAATCTTGGGTCGCCATCACTGATTCCAACTACACTACACGGAGTGCCAGGACAGCATCGGGTATTCCTCTTCATCTACTTAGAGGACAGGAATGTTTAGTCACACTCGAAGGTGTCACCAAAGTCGCAAATTTCTACGTGACTAACAGTTGCATCAACCTGTTCGGTCTGGAATGGATAGAGCTATTCGGACTATGGGACACTCCACTTTCTGCAATTTGTAACTAGATCCATGTTGCTGCTAGTCAAGACAATCAGATCCAACGGTACAATGTGTTTCCACAATCCACAGTCCAATGGTCAATGGCGGAAAGATTTGTGGACACCTTGAAGAGGTCGCAGCACAAAATCAATGAAGGGGAAAACATCACGGAAGCACTCCAGACTTTCCTCCAGGCATACAAGTCTATCCCCAGTCGCGTTCTGAATGGCAAGACACCGGAACACAGCTTCTGGATCTCCTTCACCACAATCAACCGAAGCCTGTACTCCTAAATCATCGTCAGGACGAGCAGTTCATTTGGTAACACGGCGCAACTCCTCGTGATTTGCGTAAATGTGGCAAGGTCTCCTTAGGTTTCCTTAGAAGTACTCGCGTGCTTTCCGAAATTGAAGAACCGTAAGTTCAACAACGTAGCGCTGCAAGAGGTGTGCTAGAAAGGATCCTCGGTGCGTGCGTTTCGGGATGGTTATACCATCTACCAGAGCTGCGGCAATACACAAAAGCTGGGAACAATTTTCATCGTGATGTGTGAGAGGCAGAAGCGGGTGATCGGATGGTGGCCGATCAACCCCCGAATGTGCAGGTTGAGGACCAAGGGCCGGTTCTTCAACATCAGCATCATTAATGTGAATAGCCCTCACCTCGGATGTACAGATGACGACAAAGATGAATTCTATGCGCAGCTGGAGCGTGAATACGACCGCTGCCCAAACCATGATATCAAAATCATCATCGAGGATTTCTACGCTCAGGTTGGGCAGGAGAAGGAGTTTAAACCGGTGATTGGAAAGTTCAGCGCACACTAACTGACCAACGAAAACGGCCTTCGACTTATCGACTTCGCCGCCCCCAAAAACATGGCCGTACGTAGTACCTTCTTCCAGCAGAGCCTCCGACATCGGTACACCTGGTGGTCACCGAATCAAATGGAATCACAAATCGACCACGTTTTGATAGATGGCCGGCACTTCTCTGACTGTTCGAGGACTATTGGAACACCGTGAAAACAGCTATCAGCAGCTTAGCGGAGAACGTCTTAGGTTATGTGGAACGAAGTCAACAGAACGAGTGGTTCGACGAGTAATGTCAGCAGGTGTTGAATGAGAAGAACGCAGCGCGGGCGTCAAGCTACCCGTCATAGTGTGAAACGATACAGGCAGAACCGGCGACAGCAGACCCAACTCTTCCGGGAGAAAAAGCGCCGCCAGGAAAAGGAGGAGTGTGAGGAACTAGAACAGCTGCACCGCTCACATGAAACACGAAAGTTCTACCAGAAATTCAACGCATCCCGGAGAGGCTTCGTGCCACGAGCCGAAATGTGTCGGGATAAGGATGGGAGAATCCTGATGGACGATCGTGAGGTGACCGAAAGGTGGAAGCAGCACTTCGATGAACATCTGAATGGAGTACAGGAAGAGGACCAAGACAGCGATGGAAGAGACGTAGTCGATGCAGGTGAAGTTAAGGCCATCAAGCAGCTGAAAAACAACAAATTGATTGGAAGGGATGGAATCGGAGCAGAACTTATCAAGATGGGCCCGGACAAGTTGGCAAAATGCCTGTATCGACTGATAGTCAGGATTTTGGGATACCGAACAGCTACCAGAGGAGTGGAAGGATGGGGTTATCTGCCCAATCTATAAGAAAGGCGACAAGCTGGACTGTGAAAACTACTGTCCTTAATGCCGCCTATAAAGTATTATCCCAAATCATCTTCCAGCGACTGTCGCCACTAGCAAATAGATTTGTGGGAAGTTATCAGGCCGGCTTCATCGAAGGACGGTCTTCAACAAACCAAATCTTCACTTTGCGGCAGATCCTCCAAAAGTTCCGTGAATATAGAGTCCCAACGTATCATCTATTCATCGACTTCAAAGCCGCATATGATACAATTAACCGATATGAGCTATGGAAGATCATGGACGAGAACAGCTTTCCGGGGAAGCTCGGGTCGGGTCTTATCAAGGCTACGATGGATGGAACTCAGTGCTGTGTGAGGATATCGGGTGGATTATCGGGTTCATTCGAATCCCGCTGGGGGCTTCGTCAAGGTGATGGTCTCTCTTGCATCCTGTTCAACATTGCTTTTGAAGGTCTTATGAAACGACATTCAACATGCGGGCACGATTCTCAATAGATCCAGCCAATTTATCTGCTTTGCCGATGACGTGGACATTGTCGGCAGAAAATTTGAGGAGGTGGCAGATCAGTACACCAGACTAAAGCGCGTAGCAGATAAGATTGGGTTGAAGATAAATACGTCCAAAACAAAGTACGTGCTGGCAGGCGCAACGGAGCACGACAGAACCCGACTGAGCAGCAGTGTAACGATCGACGGCGATGAGTTCAAGGTAGTCGATGAATTTATCTATCTCGGTTCACTGGTTACTGCGGATAACGATAACAGACGTGAGATCCGGAGGCGGATTATCAGTGGAAGTCGTGGCTACTATGGGCTCCACAAGCAACTACGGTCAAACAGACTTAGCTCCCGTACGAAGTGCATCCTGTACCAAACGCTAATAAGACCGGTTGTTCTCTACGGGCACGAGACGTGGACAATGCTTGAAGAGGACCTGCGAGCACTCGGAGTTTTCGAGCGACGGGTGTTATGAACCATCTTTGGTGACGTACAGGAGGACGGACTATGGAGGCAAAGGATGAACCATGAGCTCGCGCAACTCGCCGGCGAACCCAGTATTCATAAGGTGGAAAAAGCTGGAAGGATACGCTGGGCAGGACATGTAGCGAGAATGACGGGCAACTATCCTGAAAAAGTGGTGTTCGACGGGAATCCGGTTGGTACAAGACGACGTGGAGCGCAACGGTGGTCAGACCAGGTGGAGTAAGACCTAGGGTGTACAAGGTGCCCAAGGGATTGGAGAGGATCAGCCACGAATCGGGCATTATGGAGGGATATTGTGTATCAAGCTATGTTATAGTATTGTGACGCTATGCCATGTAAATAAAAATAATAATCAAGTACAACTCATCACAAAAAATTTTAGTGATCACGCAATTCAAAATCGGGAAAAAAAAAACTTATTTATTGTATCATTTCTTTTTCTTAATTAGTACTGATTCATTGTGGCAAACATCCATAGGGTAAAAGTCGATTTTTTTGATGGGTACTGTTGAATCGCGCTACCTAAGCGTAAATCCTTTCCTATATATCAAACAGCTCGGTATTTTTTTTTAACGTAGGACTACGTTTTTCTTTTCTATACCGGGTGCCGTTTAAAAATTTTGAAAAATAAGAGCGTTACGCAAAAGTGAAAGGTTTTTGAACGCTTATAACTCTCCTTCGACTGAACAGAATGACTTCATTCATACACCATTTGATCAAAAAGACTCACAAATTTTTCGCATTAAAATTTGAATGAAGTTCAATTAGTATAAGTAGTTCAATTTTTCATTTGAAAATGACCTTCTTTTGCTCCCATACAAATTTGCATATCAACAGGTTGAAAAATGTGTTTTCCCTAGCAAGGTCATAGGGAACGAGTAACAAATGTCTTCTTCTTCTTCAAAATAACTTTTCCCCGTCTCACAAAAATTTCTGAACGCACAAAGCTATTGGTCGAAAATGACATCATATTTGCGCTACGCTCTGATTGGTTAAAACTGCCGCATTTACCGTGCCAGCAATTGCGAAACATGTGGGAACGACCAACCAATCAGTTCACGCTGTGCATCCGTATGCGACAGACGTGTTCGGCGAAGCACGTCGGTGGAAAACGCTGCCAGTGAAAACAAAATGACCAGAATCATCCCACATCACCTGCAGATGGCCAGCCACAACGATGAGGAGCTGAACGAAGGAAGAAAGCCCAAGGGGAATCGCACTATTTCTCCCGCGTCAATTAAATCCGTCCTTTTCAGGACGACCAGCTTACTAACAAAAGAGTTTGGTTAAAGTTTTCTCTTGTGCTGTTTGTAATTCAGATACCGCGTCATGGCTGAACATAGCATTCATTAAACGCCAAGTCCGGGAGTGTATCACAAAGAACTAACGAACGAAATTGACGAATCCTGGTTGAACAAATAAGAAGACACCAAGTGAAGACGAACATTTTAAAATGCTTCTAAAAAATTCAAATGAAATTATAAATAAAAGCGGTTTGTTGCATGATGGAAGAAAAATCCAGAACTGAACAAAAGGGGCATTATTTTTATTTTATTATTAATTTGATGAAAATGTCTTTATTGAGTAGATTTGGATTTTTCTTCCATCATACAACAAACCACTTTTAATTAGAATTTCATTTGAATTATTTAGAAGCATTTCAAAATTGTCGTCCGATACCTTAACATGGGAGCTGTCAGATTTATCACCACTCGGTGTCTTCTTCTTTGTTCAACCAGGATTCGTCAATTCTAGAAGGGATAATTCGAGCCGAACTGCGACACGTCAGAGACCGACCATGTGGTTGAGTTCGTCATTGATCCTAGTTGTGCATACCGGATTAGTTGCTGTCAGTGGCAAGAAAATTAGGCATATTTTGTTAAGAAAATCATCCGTCTAGCGTGCACTAATTAGAACTAATTACTGTGGCACAATGATTAAATTTCGTCCCCTTTGATGCAATTTGTATCACACTGCCTTCGTTGGTACCGCCTTCTTTTGTGCAATAGCATCCGACGCCATAACATACCAACTCTTGGCAGAATTTTGACTTAGTCTTACAACAGTCGTGGAGCTGTGCGTGGCTGTTGTAACGCAGTTAGCAGCAGCAAGCACCCTGGGGGGTTCACTGGCGAGCAGTCGTTGCCCACACAGACGATGGTGCAGTTTGCTCTTGCGGATGCTCCTGTCAACCTCGCTGCGAGAAACATGGCTGCTGAAGCCTGCGAGTTGGCGAGAGATAGCCGTCCCGTAACGAGACCGAAAATTTCCGAGAAAATTCCCGAAAAACCTAAGTGGAATCGCTAACTACTTCTCTCCCGTCAACTAAACACGTCCTTTTCAGGACGACCAAAAAAGTTTATTAGCTAAAGAGTTTGTTTGGTTGAATTTTTCTATTGTGCTGTTTGTAATTCAATTACCGCGTCACGGCTGAACATGGCATTCATTAAACGCCGCGTCCTGGAGGTTATCACAAAGAACTAACAAGCGAAATTGACGAATCCAGGTTGAAAAAAGAAGAAGACACCGAGTGGTGATAAATCTGACAGCTCCCATGTTAGAGTAAAGGACGAACATTTTAAAATGCTTCTAAAAAATTCAAATGAAATTCTAATTAATGCGGTTTGTTGTATGATCGAAGAAAAATCCCTAACTGTACAATTCCTATTGTTCAGTTCTGAATTTTCCTTCCATCATACAACAAACCGCTTTCAATTAGAATTTCATTATTTTTATTTTATTTTTATTTTGCTGAAAATGTCTTTATTGAGTAGATTTGGATTTTTCTTCAATCATTCAACAAACCGCGCTTAATTAGAATTTCATATTAGGAATTTAGAAGCATTTTAAAATGTGTGTCCTTTACTTTAACATGGGAGCTGCCAGATTTATCACCACTCGGTTTCATCTTCTTTTTTGAACCTGGATTTGTCAGTTCTAGAAGGGATAATTCGAGCCGGAACTGCGACACGTCAGAGACCGACCATGTGGTTGAGTTCGTCATTGATCCTAGTTGTGCTACCGGATTAGTTGCTGTCAGTGGCAAGAAAATTAGGCATATTTTGTTAAGAAGATCATCCGTCTAGCGTGCACTAATTAGAACTAATTACTGTGGCACAATGGCTAAAGTTCGTCCCCTTTGATGCAATTTGTATCACACTGCCTTCGTTGGTACTGCCTTCTTTTGTGCAATAGCATTTGACGCCATAACATACCAACGCTTGGCAGAATTTTGATTCAGTCTTACAACAGTCGTGGAGCTGTGCAGTGACTGTTGCAACGCAGCAGGCGGTAGCAAGCATCGTGGAGGGTGCACTGGCGAGCAGTTGTGGCCCAAACAGGCGTTGGTACAGTTGGCTGTTTGTACCGATTCTCCTGTTAACCTCGCTGCGAGGAATATTTTTGTTAAAGCCTGCAATTTGGCGGGAAAAAGCCGCCCGTAACGAGACAAAATTCCACAAAAGCCCAAGTGGCATCACAAACTATTCCTCCCCGTCAACTAAACCCGTCCTTTTCAGGACGACAAAATCAGTTTATTAACTAAAGAGTTCGTTTGGTTGAATTTTTCTACAGAGTTATTGGTAATTGAACATAGCATTCATTAGACGCGGCGGTGTTTTGTACAAAGAACGTTGAACAGCTAACGAACGAAATTCTAGAAGCGATTATTCGAGCTGAACTGCGATACGTCAGAGACCGACCATGTTGGGTTCGTCGAAGTTCCTAATTGTACAAAGCGGATTAGTTGTTGGCAGTGGCTAGCAAATTAAGAATATTTCTGTTAAGACTAATTAAATTGTGGCTCAATAACAGAAATTCGTCCCGTTTGATGCAATTTGTATCACATTGAGTTCATTGGTACCGCATTCTTTCGTGCAATAGCATCCGACGCCATTACCAGCTCTTAGCAGAACATTTGATTCAGTCTTACGGTAGTCGTACTGCTGTGCAGAGCACAATGTGCTGTAGCAACGCAATAGGCGAGCGAGTGCACTGGTGAGCATTCGTTATCCAGAGAAGTTGGTGCAGTTGGTTGTTTGGCCCGATGCTCCCGTCAGCATCGCTGTGAGAAAGAAGGCTGCTTGAGCCTACGAGTTGATGGGAAAAACCCGCCCGTGACAACGTCCAGAACGGGACATGAATAATTTTGAGATAGTGAAATGTCGCAGCATAAATATGGCTGCAAGTATGTCTTTCAATAGTTATCTTCTACGCGTTAAATATTGTGGACCTCTCAACCATCGTAGAAAATACAATTAGGGCCGTATCATTATTAAAACCAAACGATCCTTTTAGGGCCACCAAATGCTATCTAGAGAGATAATAATAGAATTTTCTTACATATTTACTTCCCAATGCTGATCTATAGTTCAATTAGCACCATTTCGGCCTAGACGTCTATCGGCAATAATAGACTTTGAATCCCCAAACAGACCACAACCATCTGCAGCAAGGTGGAAACTCAAACCGCCTCTCGATCATGCTGCCGAGAGAGCTAGCTAAACACGAGGTTTCCGAGCGAACCGAACCCGTGGTCAAGTAAACCTTGCCTTGAACCCAAAATGGCCCTTTTCAGGACCATCAAAACAACTGGAAAGAAAGTTGACATGTGTTTGGGAGTGCTGGGGGCTTGGTTTTGGGGTGTTTGATTGCGAAAAATATCTTTCGTGTGCCGAAGCCGTAATGTTTTCGACATTAGCAGTGTTGTACACACATAGGCCTAGTAAAAACCGTATGCAACGAAACCAGCCTCTTGGGTAAAAGTTTCCCTTATGACCAGTAACTCATTCGCACTACAAGGTATATTACGTGATATAGAGTATCTTGATATCATATGTCATACATATTATTTGCAGTGAAAGCAAGATGTATGAATGTAGATACCAAGACAGGCTATATCAATAAAAGTGTAAAGGAATTAGATTTGGAAGGAAACCAATTTCGGCCACTCTTTAAACAATCAATATTGCACATTGTATCACATTGAGTTCACTATATTGCACATTGCTTCATAGTCCTACGTCAACTTTGCGTACAACCCCATTGGGCTGTCCCTTTAGTTTTTCTTGCGGAGCTCTTATCAGCAAATGTTAGAAATTTTTGAGCCATGTATTTACTTAGGCAAATAAACTTGAGATTTTCATAAGTTTTATCTTTTGAACTAAAGGGTGATACGGTCAAAATTTGGTCAAGGGAAAACGCGTGTAAATCGGTAAAATCGTTTATATAAAAAATCAAATTAAATTTCTTTTTCAAGTTCAATTAGTATAAAATTCAGGAAAAATATTCAGTTAGGCTTCCGCTTTTCCAAATCCGAATTGCCGGGCCTTACGCTTGACCCCTGCCATCAGATTTTGTACAGCCACCTTGTCCACCTTCTTGGCCGCAGAAAGCCAGTTTGCCTTGAACTGCTGCTCGTCCTTAGCAGTTTTTTTGGTCTTCTTTAGGTTCCGCTTGACAATAGCCCAGTATTTCTCAATTGGGCGGAGCTCTGGCGTGTTGGGAGGGTTCTTGTCCTTGGGAACCACCTGCACGTTGTTGGCGGCGTACCACTCCATGGCCTTTTTTACCGTAATGGCAAGATGCCAAATCCGGCCAAAACAGTACGGAACACCCGTGTTTCTTCAAGAAAGGCAGCAGACGTTTATTCAAACACTCTTTCACGTAAATTTCTTGGTTGACAGTCCCGGAAGCTATGAAAATGCTGCTTTTCAAGCCACAGGTACAGATGGCTTGCCAAACCAGATATTTCTTTGCGAACTTTGACAGTTTCGTGTGCTTGAAATTATCTGCTACCTTTCCCCTTCCTTTTGCCGTATAAAACTCCTGTCCCGGAAGCTGCTTGTAGTCGGCTTTGACGTAGGTTTCGTCGTCCATTACCACGCAGTCAAACTTCGTCAGCATCGTCGTGTACAGCCTCCGGGGTCGCGCTTTGGCCGTCGTATTTTGTTTATCATCGCGATTTGGAGTCACTACCTTCTTGTAAGTCGATAGTCCGGCTCGTTTTTTGGCTCGATGCACGGTTGTAGACGATACACCCAGCTTATTTGCGGCATCTCGGAGAGATAGGTTAGGGTTTCGCTTGAAACTACCGGCAACTCTCTTTGTCGTCTCAGCGGCTTCCGGTTTTCGATTTCCCCCCGATCCAGACTTCCTGGCTGTCGACAAACGTTCCCCAAACACTTTAATTACATTTGTAACGGTTGATTTGGCAACTTTTAGCGATTTTGCCAACTTTGCGTGCGAGTAGCTCGGATTTTCGCGATGCGCGAGCAAAATTTTGATACGCTGCTCTTCTTGCTTGGACGGCATTTTGACAACTGAAGAGTGAATTCCAAAATCAAAATAGGAGCAACATTCTACACACACACACCTTCAAAATGAGGGGTGTTCAGGTTTTTTAAATGCAAAATTGAAAGAAATACGTCAAGTTGATATTGACCAAATTTTGACCGTATCGCCCTTTACATATGTGAATTTCATAGACGTGAAAAATAAATGTGTTGAAGGTTGCTGCTTGAATAAACTTTTTTTAAGAGTAACATATTATTGCTGTGGACTTCCCTAGTAGCACACTTGTTGCCATTCAGTTGAGATAACATAAATATCACTTGCTAAGTCATAATCAAGTTACTACAACTAATTATGATCGTAGTGTGCTACTTGGGTTATGACTTCTTCAACAAAGCAACTGTTACTACGTTATTATTTTCTTCAGAATGGCATTCATCTTACACGAGATTGACTGGTCGAGGCACCGTAATCTCGCCGGTTAAGATTCGATTCCAACTTATGAATATCGAGAGTTTATTACGCTACACGTGGTATAAAATCTACCACCTACAAGACCGAGCCATGTAGCCAACTCAGGTGTTGTGAACTCCGCACATAATTAAATAATATTAAGTGTGTACTTACTGTCGGTAAACTGTTCGCATTCATCTTTCAGGTCGTTCGTTTCGTTGGCCACATCAGGGTCGATCACCCGCAGAGTGTAAAGGTCATCGATGTAAAGGCCAGATTTTCCAAAGTCTTCACTCATCTTCAATTTACTTCTTACATATAACAACTTCGATTCTATGAATATTACAAAATTCAAAATGTTTAGTCAATCGTCGCTATGGTGATATTGTGTGCAAGTTTCATCACACTTTGTTGCTTGTATCAAATGCATTAGCTTCATTAGCTTTCTACGAAGTGCCAACGTATCTGGACTCTACTGTGGAACGTTATTTTTTGTGTGTTTTTACAGCTGACAACGATTCGTCATTTGCAACATCAGCCCAAGAAAACAGTATAAAGTGCTAGCAGATCACCAAATACACGTGGATTAGTAAACCTGATATAATGTAAACACAAATAGTGACGTCGATAATTGCATGGGTTGCATACGGAACCTTGTGTATATAGTTGTGATTTCGCTTATACCGTATAGTGGGGCCTCTCACACAACTTTACCATCTGCTCAATCTCAATCATCCAGCTCATTGCCATCAGCCCAGTTTTCTGCCCCCCTGCCCTGACGGAGGCAGTAGACAGAAAATTTGTATTTAGTCACATTTGATTAGTTTTTAGTTGTAAAATCGATTTGTCTGTAAATTTCCGCCGTGGAATAACAGTAGTGGCTAGTATCGAGCATTCACAATCCGTCAAAATTGAGAGCCAAGGCGAATCGTCCAGGATGTCGGGTGATCAGAAAACCCTCATCAAGGGCAATCCCTCGCAGTATGTGAAGCTGAATGTGGGCGGATCTCTGCACTACACAACCATCGGAACACTCTGCAAACAGGACACAATGCTCCGGGCAATGTTCAGCGGTCGAATGGAAGTACTAACAGACTCCGAAGGTAAGATTTTTCAATGCTCCGATGAACGGGAGATGGTTTGTGTTTTCGCTTTTATTCTCCTTTCACCTTGAAGAGAGTAAACGCGAGCTCAACTGTAATGAGGCAGAGGAAATTTGACTGCTGAAAACAATTATTGACGTACCTATTTCCAAAGTCATCTCTATTAATTATGTTTTCACCTTAGAAAACAGTAACTTTTTGTGTTTATTTGAGGCATAGAAATGTAATAATGAATCCAAACATCTCAGGCTGGATCCTCATCGATCGCTGTGGTACTCATTTTGGAACGATCCTAAACTTCCTACGAGATGGCACCGTTGCTTTGCCAGAGACCACTAAGGGAATCGCCGATCTCCTAGCAGAATCCAAGTATTATTGCATTGAAGAATTGGGTGAGGCTTGTGAGAAGGTACTTGCTAAGAAAGAACGTGAGTCACGAGAATCGGAACCGATCTGTCGCGTTCCACTGATAACGTCACAAAAAGAAGAGCAGTATTTGATAACGACAGCAACGAAACCGGTCGTAAAGCTTCTAATTAATCGTCACAACAACAAATATAGCTATACCAACACTTCCGATGACAATCTGCTGAAAAATATTGAACTTTTCGATAAACTTTCGCTACGATTCAGTGGTCGTGTATTCTTCATCAAAGACGTCATCGGCTCCAGTGAAATCTGCTGTTGGTCATTCTACGGCAATGGGAAGAAGGTAGCAGAAGTGTGCTGCACTTCTATCGTCTACGCTACTGATAAGAAACACACCAAGGTTGAGTTTCCGGAAGCACGGATTTTCGAAGAAACTCTAAACATTCTGCTATACGAGAACAAAAATGCTCCTGATCAGGAACTGATGCAAGCTACCTCATTGCGAGGAGCAGTAGGTGGTATCTCATCGTATACCAGCGACGAGGAGGAGGAACGCACCGGTTTAGCCCGACTTCGCTCCAACAAGCAGAACAATCCCACATGATTCACACATCAACTGATGCTGCGATAAAAGTTGTTGCCAAAGAGAAACTGAAGAAGCGGTGTGCATTTTTTTGCCTCTGGAAGCAAGCTGCGTGCAACAGGACTATTTTGATTTTCTAATTCACATCTTGGGGTTTGTTCGTTAATATCGATAAGGTGTTCTTTTATTAGTTGAAAAAGGTTTGTAGCGTTTGAATTTAACATGTTGTGTTCCCATTAAGCAACCATTGTCAAAGAAAGGGAAAAATTAAAATATATTCATATGTTCTAACGGCCAATGGAACTTTTGCATGGGCGGAATGAACAAAGTTTGAAGCCTTTCAATTCAATTATAAAAAAATATTAAATACGCGTATGGTATCTGTTTCCTTTTTCCTGGATTTCCCGCTGCTTCTACAATATGTGTGTATTCGTGTATCTTATGTAATTAATCATAACATTTCAACAACTGACAATTTGCTGTTAAGTGTCTAGATTCCTACTTCAAGTCATTATTATGTTTTCGGACGAAGCATGTAGAATGATGATCAATGCAACAGAGGGCGAGCTGTGTGGGGTTGAATTGGAGTATGTACGCGGTTTGTGGAACTTATGTTGCAACTTTAAAGTAATTGTCACTTAAAAATATTCACAATAAAGTTTTAGGAAAAATGTTTACATGCTACCTACAACTTTCTCGAAAGAAATCATCCAAATACCCTTTCCCTTGTTCGTTTATTTGGTGATCAAATTTCGATAAAAACAACTGTATACAGAACCGAAAAACAATACATACTTATATCGAATTCGTTTTTGAACCTAGGTTGGAACTAGTTCCAACCTGCAATTCCCTAACTTATTGTCAGTACAAACCTCAATCCGACAAGGGTTTCAAATAAACCCCCGTACACACTGACGTTTAACACACTACAAGTCGATCCAAATTTTGATACCTGATAAAGTTTGGAACTGGATCAAAAACGAATTCGCTTTTACTTACCTGTCTCCTGTCCATCCATAGCGTTGTGTTCCAATCAAGCGCTTGTTTGCAGATTTCGTTTTCGCTCCTTCGTAGTTTGTGGCCGACCCAGCTCCACTTTCGTTCTCGAATTTCCACTGATATCGGTTTCCGTGGGCATCGACGATGGAGCTCAGCATTTGAGATCCAATTTGGAGACCACCAGACACGAATTACATACCGCAGGCATCGGTTGATAAAGTCCTGCAGCACTCTAGTATTCTACGCTGATATGCACCACGTCTCGCTTTGAGTTTCACGTTTAAGTTGAAAATTCGGATTTTGGTGCGTCGACTTATCTGGTTTGACCTCCATATATTTTTTAAACTCGCAAAAGCATCCCTAGCCTTCTTGATTCGTGCACTTATGTCGGCTCTTGGTTCCGCCGTCTGACGCTATCTGGCTGCCAAGATATTGGAAGCTATCGACTTTCTCCACTGCTTGCCCCGCTACTGTAAAATTGGAAGGATTGTCCGTGTTGACATCCAACGATTTAGTCTTGTTGACGTTGATGGTGAGACCCGCCGCAGAGGAGTTTTTGGCAAAGTCGTTGAGTCTGCATATTAGAGCGCCGTTGCCCTAACAAAGCAACGTCATCAGCCAAATCAAAGTCGTTGAGGTGCTCCATAGTGATAGGCTGCCAAAGCAGGCCACGGTTCGGTACACGGTCAATAGCATCTTCCATGATCTCGATTATGGCGAGGAACAGTAGCGGTGATAATATACATCCTTGCTTAACAAGGATGCACTTATTTATGTCGGACAAGGCGTTATGTAGGACTCTGCATACGAAAGCCTCTCACTGCGCTTCGATGAGGTTTTATCCGGGATTCCTTACGTCTCAGGGCGCCCCATAAATTTCGTGTTTGAGTCTGTCGAAAGCTTTTTCGTAGTCAATGAATACCAAATACAGGGACTCTTGGTTTCATGCTTTGGATAACTGCTTCGATCTCCTGCAATGATGGGGCCTCGGTGTTGACGCGAGTTATGCACCGCATCTGTGGCTGTTCATTTTATTTTTATTTGATTAAATTATCAACAGACTATTTTGGCGTCCAAATGATTAGAAAAAACTATCTTAACGCTAACAAAAACTGTCTTAAAATTCTTATGTAGTTTCGCGACATATTAAAATCGAAAACAGACGACACACAATTAAACGCACGCATTGCAAAGCAATCATTCCCGACTTCGTATCGTAGACGGTTCTCCTGTGTGGAACACTAAGGAGGGATGTGTTTCGTAAGATACGGCTACGAGCTTGGAATGGAATATCGGCGAGCAGCGAAGGACAGTATATTTGATAGCGACAGTATATTTTGAGCAGCGAAGGACAGTGTCCAAATAAATCATAAGGCAGCGACTCTCGTAACTCGGAAGGTTTAAACGGGCCTTCGGCACCTTTTTGGAAATGAGGGTTCCAGACCGGGGAAGCTTATTCCAAGGTGGACCTCACCAACAGTACACGTTTCAAAATTCTTAAGCCACACAAAAAATGAAGGCGAGATTTCGAGAAGCTTTTGTTATGATGTGAGGTTTGTGCGTGAGTTTATCGGCGAGTATCACACCACGGTCCTTTAGTTGGTTGTCTCTTTGCAGAGGAGTTCCGACCATGAAATAACCGAAGATAATAGGAGACTTCTTCCTAGAAAAAGTGACAACGGTACACTTTTCCGGATTCAAGAGCATACCCAGACAACCAAAATGCACGTATATTGAAAGTTGTTTTCATGATATACGAACATAAATGTAAGTAAACAAATCGTATAGAATGCAAAAATATGGCTTATACGTGCAAAAGTAAAGGCCATATACGTGCAAACTCCATTATTTTTTTAACCGAGTTGATTTGATATCTTATGCGATTGAATATGTAATAACAAATTCGATTTTAAAAGGTTAGCGATGTATATCCGATGAAGTTTGTGACGCAGTACGATCATAGACTAACTCTTGGTACGCGATGGTACGATGGTACGATGAATAAATGACACATCGTATAGAAGTCGAAAATTTTCTATTTAACTTAAACATAATACGATAAAGGACACAATTAATTGCGATTGTGACTAAAAATATAAGAATACACGATACTATTTGAACACTGTTATACGACTTGTGGTTGTCTGGGTACAGTTCATCTCGCACCACCTTTGTACTGTCTCTAAATATTCTTGCAACTGTAAAGCGTCTCGTAGCGAATCCACGCGAGTGTAGATTTTAAGGTCGTCCAGCAAAGCTTAGCCGATGAGATTTCAGCAACGGGTTGACATCGTTGAACCACAAAAGAAAAATCAGCCTTGAGGAACGCCGGACAGGGCGGGGAACGAAGAGGACAGCTCATCGCCAATTTTAACCTTGAGTGTTCTGCCACAAAGATATGATTTGAACCAGTGAAGCAAGGAGGCGCCAAAGCCAAGTCTTTCCAGTTTTGCCACAGCGATGTCAAGGTCCCTGTAGACAACGTCCGTTTGTGAAGCAGATAAAATCCTATCCATGATGAAAGAAGTGATTAATAGAAGGTTTGTGGTCGTTGAACGCTTGGGCATGAATTCATGTTGATCGTCGCTGGTATATTGCTTCACGTGGAAAAATACGGGTTCCAAAACGGTTAGTGCAAACAGCTGGGAGGCTGCGCACAAGCTCGAAATTCCGCGATAGTTTTCAGCATTTCTCCTAACTCTCTTTTTTTGTGCACGGGAAACATGTACGCTTCCTTCCATAGTCTTGGAAACTTACTGGTCTTCATTGATGACCGATGTATGTGGTATAATGGTGCAGTCAGCGAAGCAATGCAATGATTTAGAAACACGGATGGAATGCAGTCCGGTCCAGCGCTGCTTGACGTCTTCAACTTGTTTGCCGCAGGAACAATGTCTACATCGTCGATAGGGATTGCGTTAAAACACCGGTCAGACAAAGGGACGTTATTCGAACAACTTCGATTTGCTATGGCTGGAGGACATCGTCATGGAAAACATCTGCAAACTTTTCCGAGAACATGCTACAGATGTCGATAACTTAGTTTGCTTTGCAGCTTGCGATCGATGGTTGAGCGTCACGTAATGGTTCCATAATGCTATCGACTGGTGTATCTAAAACCTACGTAAAGCCTCCCTCTTTTTTTTATTTCAGCCTGGGCACGACATCTGTTTGCCATGGTACTTTTTTGGAGGCTAGAGAGACTTTCTTTGGGACGTGTCTTTCTATTAAGTAGCTCAGGATGCTGGAGAACGTTGTAGTGGTATTATCGACGTCATTCATGTCGAGGGTTTCATTCCAGTTAGTACTGCTAAGCACATCGAGAATGCTGTCGTAATCTGCATTGCAGAAGTCATTGTAGGTGGATAACGGTATAACAGCTGGTTCAATCAGTTCACTAGCCACGAGATTGAGAAGAAGTGGTCGATGATGAGGCATATGTTCTACTGGTGCAGATGGGGCTAGCATGATGTTTGGTGAAGTGTCGGCATTCATGAAGCAAAGATCAAGAGATCGTCAATTTTCATTCATAATGTTGTTCATCTGACTTAAGGATGCAACGGAATAATGATCAATCAACGAAACTGAGCTCGCATGGATGCACGATTGAGAAGGGTCGGGATGAATGAAGCTGACGGGTCCACGCCGCCATTTGACACCAGGGAGGTTGAAATCCCCGATTATTACGATTTCGTTTCTAATAGTTCGTTCACACTACAGCTTATATTACGTGATATAGAGTATCTTGATATCAAATGACATGTACATTATTTCCAGTGAAAACTAGATGTATAGTTGCTGATATCAAGATACTCTATATCACGTAATATAAGCAGTAGTGCGAACGTACTATAAAGGAGGCATTTCCAGGCATTTGTTCAACTAACTGAAGGTGCACATTTATGAAATCATCGTCGCTAACTCTGTCAGGAGGAAAGTAAACGACACATAGACCTTTCGACTATTTAGAGCACTCCGGTAGCACCGAAATACCTTGTAGGACGAACCAAAAGCAGCTATGGAGGAAGTGTTATC
This sequence comes from Aedes japonicus, assembly GCA_034211315.2. Lineage (NCBI taxonomy): Eukaryota > Metazoa > Arthropoda > Insecta > Diptera > Culicidae > Aedes > Aedes japonicus. The sequence continues at coordinate 59,533 of JASCZW010005835.1, forward strand.
ATTGAGCCATGTCTCAGTAAGGACGATTATGCCGTACGAACAATCCGAGCTAGCCAGAATATATCGGACGAGACGAGACTAGAGTTCATACCGCCGACATTCTGGTAGTAAACTTGCAGTCCGTGCACACTGAGATTGCTACCACGGTGAGAGGTCCCGGAGGAGTTGGCGGTGTTGGACGAGGTTCGTGAGTGACCGTGACAACAGCTGATCGCTAGCGGTGGTGTTTCGTTAACGTCGGTCACTGTGAGTCTGGCAGCAGATTCGAGTCGCCAATTTGCAGAGATAATGCGACGTTGGGTCGATGAAGGTTGACTGCAAACGGCGAATTGATCAGTGAATAAAATGTTCGAGATAGCAGCGTACTTGCCTGGAATCAGAGTTCGGAAAACCCCGTCTTCCAACTCAAGCGCAGAACCGGGACGACTGCTGGGATGAGAGGAATAGGGGCACTTGTCTCGATAAAAACATTCCTGATGGCCGTCCATTGTTCTTCCACGTTGCCACCTGAGCGATTCCACGAACAAGTGGGAAATTTTTCCAGTTGTTATTTTTTGTATTTTTTGATTTGCATGAAACCTTGCATACAAGTTTTTGGGGAAGAAAAACGCCGTTTTGCATACTTGGTTCGCCATTTTGAATCTAGCCTTACTTATGAGAAGGGCCTATGAAAAATGCACATGATATCTTCAAAAAATTGTATCTTGGAAACGGTTTGTCCGATTGGTTTGGTGTCTTGGGCGAAGTTTTAGACAATTGTTGGTGCTATATGGAGAAAATATGCACGGTAAAAAAAAACATTTGGTTTTTGTGTTTTGAACTAAAATATAGATTTTCCCTTAAAAGTGACCTGTCAATATTTTTTTAATTATTCTTATGTTATAACTGACTTAAAATGCTATCTAGTGCACAGTACGTTGTTCTGGAGAAAAATAGGTTACAATGAAAAAAAAAATATAAAGAAAATTACAATTTTCAAAAAAGCTATTAAGAAAAGTCAAAAAAGTTTGTCACCCTAATTTTATGAAAGTACATCAAATTTGCAAGCAAAAAGTACTGGGTAACATTTTTCTAAGATGCCTCGTTTAGAAGATATTACTGATTTAATATTGATTTTTTTGATAACTTAATAAGTTTTGGCCCTTTTCGGATGTACTCCGTGTTTTTTCAGTTTCAAAAGTATTTTTTTCGAAAAGATTGGAAAATTTTAAGTTAAAATTACACTGACAGCTTAAAGATTCGAGTGAAATTCTCTGCCTTAAAAGTATTTTGAAAAACAAGTTACAAAATCCCACTATCAGGAACAATGATTTCTTCAAGTGATTTTTGGTGCGTTGTGCTGAAAACGTGCTAACAAGTATTAGATACAGGTAATTAGATACCAGTTAGCTGTACTACGTACAGTTGGTGATTGTAAACATGGTCTTTGTTGGAACTAGCCCACCATGGCCACGCTGGCCATAACGAGGCTAGCTCCGTCGATGACCGTTTCTTAATAATAAATAAAAAGAACGCAGTCTTAGTCACCTTCCATTAAACTAGACGGCTGCCGACTGATACCTCAATCAACAACCGCCGCACTCTTTATTCATTCCAGGTATATACCATTTACAATCTTCTTCAATAACAATATACCTACGCCAGCAAATCTACCTCGCTCCAACTCTCCAAACTCGTACCTGAAGGTTCGACGATACCTGAGCGTTCAAGTCTACCTATCTTCCAACAGTCTTTACCCAGTATTCTATGATTTCTACAAGTGAGCTGTATAATAATGTCTGACTCGGTTCTGAATTCATCCAGTATCTACCAAACAGTAAATGCAGAAAGGTTGCTAGTAGCATAGTGATTATAGTAATTTCAGCTCATAATCCTGTGTTTTTGAACGAGATCTAGTGTTGTTTGATAACATAATAATTGTAAAGGAAAGTGTAACACGTTTTGGTGCAAAGGTAAGTTTTAAATACACATTTTAATTATATGTTTTGTGATATTTTCGTACAAAACTAACAATTGGAAAATATTTTCTATGTTACAGATTACAAAATGAGTAAAATAAGATGTATTCGCCCATTCAAAGACATTCAGTGTTCGAAAGAGGTATCATCCAAAAACTAAAATCAATAGGATTTTCCAAGGTATCCACACTGAACACCAAGGATTTTCGTATTTGTTCGTCTTGCCGTCTACATATTGATTCAAGAGCTCACCTCACCCAAAACGAAGAACAAAGCGTAGCCGGCGGCTCAAGGATGCCAACTGTTCAGACCATACCTGATGTACCTGATTCGCAAAGCTATGAAAGTTTGGTCACGATACCATCAGCGTCAACGCTAAGCACAATTCAATCAAATGAAGACTTCACGATGCCTGTAGACGTCGAAATATTCAACCGAGGAATAGCAGCTATTCGTGTTTCGCCTATAGATTTAGGTAAGGTTAAAAATGTTCACTATCCTGAAAAAAAGTGCGCTGAAATCGTCGAAGGTGTACGAAGAAATCTTTTTAAATTAGACTCTAAAACAGAAAAAGCAAACGAGTTTGATGAAGCCATAGAAAATATGAAAATTAAATTTTTAAATTCAGCCACAAGGCAAGAAAAACTTTTAATTTTATCATTGTTACCAAAATCATGGTCAGTACAAAAAATTGTAGACGAATTTGAAACGAGTAGAAATATGGCATCAGATGCAAGAAAGGAAAGAGATAATGTATTTGATTCATCTCAAGGTTCAAGCTCTGGAAAAGCTTTGAGTAATGAAACAAAAGAACTGGTTTTGATTTTTTTTTGAGGACGATGATATAAGCCGTGCAATGCCAGGCCAAAGAGATTTTGTTAGCGTAAAGACAGGAAATAAGAGATTAGCTGTTCAGAAAAGATTGTTAATGATGACATTGAGAGAAGCTTTTAATCGCTTTAATGAAATGTACGTCAATTAAAAATAGGGTTTTCATCATTTGCAAGCCTCCGGCCAAGGCAATGTAAACTATTGACTATCACAGGAACACATAATGTTTGCGTTTGCACTACGCATGAAAATGTAAATTTAATTCTACATAGCTTAAAAAAATACAATGTCTTGAATGATCTAAAAACATTACGAATAGATTACTTTGCGAAAATAAGACAACTCATTGCCATCTACGAAGATGTAAAAACTGCCCAGATACCTCAGTTTTAGAAGACAGTTTATTGAAACAACTGGAAGAAAACTTTGTTGAAAAGCTTTCATTCGAACAATGGGTTACCACTGACAGATGTGATTTAGAAATTATTGTAAAGCAAACCGATGAGTTTGTTTCATTTTTCAGCTCAAAATTAGAAAGTTTGATTCCGCATGATTTTGTAAAAACCGGACAATCCAATTTTTTGAAAACTACCAAACAAAACTTGCAAGATGGTGAATTTTTAGCTATTTGTGACTTTTCTGAAAATTACAGCTTCATTTTGCAGGATGAAGTTCAATCACAGCTTCATTATAATTTCTGAAGAACTAAGACATGATTCAGTCGCTGTTAATTTGTTTATTGATAAAATGATAAACTTTTTACAAATTGATCAAAATAAAAACATAAAAAAAATTTATTTTATGTCAGATGGTGCTGCTTCACAGTATAAAAACCGAAAAAACTTTTCTAGCCTTTGTAAATTTAAGTCAAAGTATGGTATTGACGCTGAATGGCATTTCTTCGCAACATCGCACGGAAAAGGTCCATGCGATGCTATTGGAGGTACGATAAAACGCATGGCTACCAGAGCAAGTTTAGCCAAAGAACGCGAACACCCGATAAAGACTGCAAGAGAGTTGTTCAATTGGGCAAACAAACGAAAAGAAGAAGAACTTACAAAGTTGTCATTTTGTTATTCTACTACAGAAGAATACGAAAATATGTCTTTGCAGCTAAATAATCAATATAATAATGCAAAAACAATTCAAGGAACTCAAAAATTCCACTCATTTCTTCCTCTATCAGAAAATACAATAAAGGCAAAGCTTTATTCAAACTGTCCTGACAATGATGCCAAAATATTCGATATTGTTGAGAAAGTTGTGTAAACAATAATTTTATAAAAATACAGGAATAAAAATAAACTGATGATATCCAACATATAATGTTATTTTTTATTGCGCACAATCACTATCCCTGAAAAATAAGCTTAATTCGCTCTTTTGAATCTTGCTAATTGAGGAGCTTGCATTTGCAGTTCTCAAAAAGGTGTATCTCGAAATCGAGTTGTCTCATCGGTTTGATGTCTGTGGCGATGTTCGGCAATAGAGAGAAAATATGCACAGTATAAACACATCCAGTTTAAATGGATTAAACTGTTAGGCGATATGCAAGAGTTGAATGCACATTTTCAACACAATACACCAAAAATAACTGGAAGAAATCATTGTTCCTGATAGTGGGATTTTGTAACTTGTTTTTCAAAATACTTTTAAGGCAGAGAATTTCACTCGAATCTTTAAGCTGTCAGTGTCATTTTAACTCAAAATTTTCCAATCTTTCCGAAAAAAATACTTTTGAAACTGAAAAAACACGGAGTACATCCGAAAAGGGCCAAAACTTATTAAGTTATCAAAAAATCAATATTGAATCAGTAATATCTTCTAAACGGTGCATCTTAGAAAAATGTTACCCAGTACTTTTTGCTTGCAAATTTGATGTACTTTCATAAAATTAGGGTGACAAACTTTTTTGACTTTTCTTAATAGCTTTTTTGAAAATTGTAATTTTTTTAAAAAAAATTTTTTTCATTAAAACCTATTTTTCTCCAGAACAACTCACTGTGCACTAGATAGCATTTTAAGTCAGCTATAACATAAGAATAATTAAAAAATTATAGACAGGTCACTTTTAAGGGAAAATCTATATTTTAGTTCAAAACACAAAAACCAAAGAACTTTTCACATCTGGATCTTCTAATCAGCGTGTGTTGAAGCACCGTCCGAGCCTCTCCTCTCGTCGCTGGATCCGTGCAATGCGCAGGCGGATCTCGCCGATTAGAAGGTGCTGGTCAGATGCGATATCGGCACTGCGTTCATTTCGGACATCAAGAAGGCTCCGTCCAAGGGGTGGATCGCGCAGCACACTTTTCTCCTGAACTTTTTTTTGTTTTAGTGTGCCTTCAAGCGTTGCAATATTCTGGGAGTTCCCGTACAGGAAAAAATCTTGTAGTAAAAACTACCATTTCACCCGACTATGCCTGTCTTTAAAACTACCATGAGATTTCTGTCACATTTACTACGTTTATGGTAACACCTTCAACGTTGGTGGTATATTTGACAGACCTCATATTGATATCAACCGCAACATGGTTGATCTTATCGCAGGCATAGTAAAATGAAACGCATTTATAGTCCGCTGGAAATTGTTGGTGATTGCGCTTGATTTAACCCTTGAAATGGTAGTTTCTACTGCGACTTTTTTGCGTGCGTATAATGTACCGAAGGTGCCTTTGTGTCCAAATTGTAATTTTTTGCTGAACCTGGCAACCAGGCAACGCATATTGGCAAGGTTGCTGGTTTCTTATTTCTATAAGCTCAACTGCCAAAAGTGTTCCTCAGTGTGCCACACATGTAGTATGGATTGAAAATCGAAGTGCCGCAGTTATGAAACATATTCGTCTAGTGTGTAAGATATCGTAGCTGGCACACTTTTCTAAGCGACTTACCCTTGGCTCTGTCTCCATTTTCGGCTGATGCAGATGTGGTAGATTTGATTTTCTGCATGTCCATCACGAGAAAACCCGTGTCCCGTGTAGATCTTGATATCATTCTTCGGAAATTAATCCGCGACGGCATTAAGTTGATTGTAAAAGATTTCCTTGTCCTGTAAAGGGCGAACACGAAATTATTGCGACACATTCAACAGGGCATAACTTTTTTACCATTGGGTAAAAATCAGCCAAATTTTGCACACTTTCTCATTGATGTGTATTGTTTACATGCTGTCAAACTCGAATCCGTGTATTTCGATTCAACGAAAATGGAGGTGAACCAACGCGAGTCGAGAGAACAAATTCTTTCCAAACACCTGGAATTTCCTGACCTGTCGCACCGGCAGTTGGGAAAAATGTTGAACATTCACCATTCAGTGGTGAAGCGGTTCCAGGAGCGGTTGACGTTGGACCACGGCAAAGGAGCTGGAAGAAAACCGGGACCGGAGAACAAAAAGACGGAGGGAAAGGTGAAGCGGATGATTAAAGCAAATCCCAACGTCTCAAGCCGTGATTTGGCTAAAAAGATCGGCATGTCGCAGAGCTACGTCCAGAATGCAAAGAAGAGAGCTGGACTACATACATACAAGGTACAGAACTTCCCAAACCGCGATGAGCGACAACAATCGACGGCTAAAACTCGGGCACGGAAGCTCTACGAGAAGATGCTGACAAAATATGGCTGCTGTGTGATGGACGACGAAACGTATATAACAGCCGGTTTTAAGCACAGGACTGAAGCGGCTGTCATCCACGAACAACAATCGTGAAGCCGAAAATTTGGTGCTGCGTGTGGTGCTAATTTGACAACTCGGATTTCTTGAAGGTTGTAGGCAGCAAACACAATATACGCGGTGGAAGTTGGCATAATTTTCGTTAATTTGATTCGAGAGTAAAGTCTTCCGTGTTGTACTTAGTGCAGTGATTATCACAACGATAGTATTTTTTCATTGTTTATCAGCCAGGTATAATAATGTTTTATCTACATTACTGATACTAGTAGGTTGATAGTAGAAATATTATAAGAAATTATAATCCACCGTGAACCGAGCTTAAAATGTTCAAATTGTCACTAGCGCCACACCAAAAGTAGCAGGCTTCAAGAACTAACGCCTGCTTCAGTCCTCTGGTTTTAAGCAAATTCCGGGGTTGGAATTTTTCACCGGCAAGAGCAAGTTCTATGTGGACGACAAATTTAAGAAGAAGAAAATGTCGAAGTTCGCCTCCAAATATCTCATTTGGCAGGCCATCTGCTCTTGCGGAGTGAGCCTTTCGTGACAAAGGGCACAGTAAATGGCGAGATCTACAAATCTTAGTGCTTCGAGAAGCGCCTTTTGCCGTTCTGGCAGCAGCACGATGAAGCTCCGCTATTTTGGCCAGATTTGTCATCATGCCACTATTCTAAAAGTGTCCTGGAGTGGTATGAGGCTAATTCTGTCCATTTTGTTCCAAAGGACATGAATCCGCCAAACTGTCCGAAGCTGCGCCCGGTGGAGCAGTACTGGGCAATGATGAAGCGGGAACTTCGGAAGAGCAAGAAGACAGTCAAAGACGAGAAGGACATGTTAAGAAAATGGAAAAAAAAACTGAGAAACTGGTACCGAATGGCACTGTAAAGACTTTGATGGAGGGCATCAAGCGAAAATGCGTTCAATTTTACACTCAAGGCTCCATCGATTAACTTTTATTTTGATTTTTGAAGTAAATATATGTATAAAACTACCCTAAAATTTTGGTTTGTTTCTAAACATTATAAGAAAATTGGCATGACATTTTCGGTGTCGCAATAATTTCGTGTTCGCCCTTTAGCTCGATAGTATCGGTTGGCGCATAACATTGGATTATCTTAAAGTTCCGAACCCGTGTCCTAAATATGGCCATGATTATTCTCTCGTCAATTGGTTCCCAAGTGATGAGCGCAGCCTGGGCCTGTGCGTTCAGTAGGAAGCAAACTCCACGGTGTCGGGGAGCATTGTCATCTCCAATACTGGAATATAATAATACCTGTCCAGACGGTAGTTTGTGTTCTCCAAAGATTGGACAACGGACTTTACTAAGATTTCAAGCTGCATGCGTCGTGCCTCGCTGGCGAGTTGTGCCAGCTTTCCTTGGTGAGCTAACGTTAAAACATTCCATGTTCCAATTCGTGTCCTTTGTTTCATGCTAGAAGTCGATGCCGTTAAATCAGTCAGTCTTTCATTATTGGTTTCTGTAACAATTTAACTTCGGAGACAGTAAGTGGTTGGCCTAAGGTTCCTATCCCCGTGGTGGGCAGGCGCCCAGGTTGGTGGAACCTTGGACTTTTACCATTATAGCGGGCTGACTCGGTTTGATAAGGCTGCCTTTCGGATATTTGTGGGGTTTTGGAAGAAACTCAACAGTGTCCAATAACTGCGCAGTCCCCCCACATCCAGGTCAGCCTCCGCTGATTGTCCGGGACTGCTTATTCGGAAATTCGCAGCTAACTATCATATCTGATGGTCGTTCGGTATCCGCAACCCAGCAAAGCCCCGTGGAGTATCCACCTACTCTATGGTTCATACCTAATCACTTAAAGGATTGTTGCATACAGATTTCTTCCGCAATACTATTCCCGGCAATGGGCGCTAGAACACACACACACACGGTCTTACCTCATCAAACCAGTTCAATACATTGTGATTCATATTCCGCGATTGCGTTGCTTATAGAAACCACTTTGTTATTATCAGAACATTAAATTTTTCTCACGCTGCTAACGTCCTCATAGACCGCTTTGGGTAGGTAAACTCTATCAGCAATGGCAGATTTGGATTATCCGGGTAAGCAAATGTGAAACATAATTAAAAATTGTTTCCCTAACACCTCCGCATTCCGTATTGCAGAAATAAATCCCGCCAACGAATTGGAAAAGCGAGTTGCTGATGCCTTCCTCATCTTTGATCATCACGGCAACAAAACGGTTGATGTGCGGGAAATCGGAACAATTCTGCGGTTCCTTGGTTTGTTTCCTCAACCAAACAAGTGACCCGACCGAACATAGCCTAACCCGGATAATTTCTACCCTAACAGGTTGCGTTCCCACGGAAGCAGACGTCAACGAAGTAATTTCTGCGACGGAGTTCGAAGATTCCAACGGCACGGTTCACATTTCCAGGTTCCTGCCGTACGTCAGCCAATTGATCGCAGAGCATAAGTAAGTCTGTAGGTGTCTATCGAGAGTGCCTTAATTGAACCCACTTTATGCCAACACAGGTTGGAACCGGCGCCACCGGAGAAACTGCTGAAAGCATTTCGGGTTCTGGACCAGGAGGGAAAGGGTTTCGTCGATCGCGAGTATATGACAAAGCTGATCACAGAAGAAGGAGAACCATTCACCGCAGAAGAGCTTGAGGAAATGATGGCCGTGGCAGTCGATATGGCCACCGATAAGATTCCTTACGAAAACTACCTGAACCAATTATTGGTAAGTTGTATTTTGTGTTCTCTTTTCAAATGCAGAATTAAATACACCACCTTTACTAACGAAGCACGAACCTCAAGATTCAATATACAAATTGGCCGATAAGTTCAAAAATCAAATCAGACGAAGGACTATTTTCAAATTTTATAGGCGATGATGTTTTTTTTCTCTTTTATTTCAGGTTGATTTCTAAACCGCTAGTCAAATAAAAAGAACGTCTATTCTAGCAGATAATTTGTTTTATTGAGTCAACGTTGGTTTTATAGCAGCGATAGCTACAAAGTGGTATGTTTGTTTTCGAACAGTTGTAACGTTTTACGTTGGTACAATTTGGCATGCCACAAATGATCGGTTTGGGTGGATCAATCGGTTTCTGTGGTTTTAAAGGAAACTCCACGTTGAGAGGCAATGATATCGTGCCACCTTCTATCGTATTCACGTACGTTATCATGGGTAATTGAGCTTTCGAGAGTCGATTTTTGTTGGCTTTAACTGATTTTGAATCCTGCTTCTTCAACAATCGTTCCATGGTTTTTTTCTTATCTTTTTCTCTCTTCTCGTCAGCCATCTGTTTGCGTTTTTGTGATTTTAACTGGGCTTTCTGGATAGCTTCGGCAGTCATTATTTTTTCTTTATATCCAGTTGGAAGCGCCATCAATAATTCACTGCCTAGGTTAGTTTCTTTGTCAGTATTTCGCTCATACATGGCCCTCTGTCTGGCAGTCATCAGTTTGGGATCTTTTGGTTTAATTTTCTTGAGTTCATCGTCCACCTCTTCCAATTTACCGGATTCAATCGCATCAAGCCATCGCTCTTCTTCGCTGGATGTACCACTGTCTTTCCCTTTACCTTTCTTTTTCTTGGAAGATTTACCCACAGGTGCAACCTTTCCTTGTGGAATTGTTTTCGTCGATGGCCCAGGAGAAGCGATAACGGACGGGTTCGAGGCTCCTGTGGGAACCGACATTGAAGTTGATGGTTCTGGATCTGTTTCAGCTTCAACTTCTGTGATAATTTCCGGCTCTGGGTCTGCTTCCATGTATTCAATCTCCTCCATGACTTCCACTGTTTGTTCCACTTCGTCCGGAACATAGTCGTAAGCTGATGACATCAAGGTCTGTGGTTGAGATTTGTTTTTCTTATGTTTCTTGTGTTTTTTGTGCTTCTTGTGCGAGAATCCATGGAAATCATCCCCTAAAAGAAAGAAAATTTGTTGAGCTATCACGGTTTTTTCAACAGTCACTGGCATTGAACCTTCGCGATCAAGATACATATCCTTTTTCTTCCCCATTGTAAGGGGTTGGATTAAATCGCACTGTGTTAATAGGAATCTATTAAAATTTTACGAAAAACTTCATGAAAACAAAACATCTACCAGGGATGCCAGCAGGAAACAATGAATTTATGTACACGCTCTCCCTGATTTACCCATACATGAGTATATTTATCTCATTTCGTTAGATTATCTGTCAAACACAAGGTTTGAATCATAGCTACAACTGAGTAACTTTTACTCAAAATACCTACAAGAAAAGGAACATTACATTTTGAGTAAGCCCTCAAATACCGCCAATGCCACACCAATGGCGCTTGATCGTGCTCATATAGAGAACGTCCATTAATTACGTCACGCTATAATTGACTTTTTATATATATGTGTGAACAAATGAATATTATGTGGAATTTTACATGGATTTTTGCCAATAAATATATGTGGATTTTTACCCGTGTAACTTAACCGCCTATTAAGCATATTGTTATGTGGCCTTTTCCATCTGACATATTGTTAAAACTATATAGGAGATTGTTAGTTTATAGTTGCCAACTATAAGGATAAATGTAGTAACAATAAGGGAAACGGTCGTCAACAATAAGGGAAATGGTTCAGGAATGGTTTGTGATTATGCGGGTAGTTCCTAGGGTAGTTCTTTGGATCAGCGAAACAGTCCGTCAGCATGATGGATTTTCTTTGGAAGAGCTTTCTAATGTGTGAATGATATTTTGTAATCAAGCTGTTGAAATTTGAATTAACTTTATGGTAAAAAGTTGTTATGTTATGTTGCATTTTTATAAGAAAGAATTGGTTTGTCGAATTTGTATTAAATTCTTTCTCGTTAAGATATAAGCATTGAGATATTCGATAATCAGTTCATCTAAAATGAGTACAGTTTATCCATTTGAAAAATGCCCATATTTGAATAAACTTAACTCAGTTTCCTTAGCGGCTGGGTAGTCAAAAAGAAAATGGATATCGTTTTTGGCTCAGGTAGTACCAGCATATCGGTCCCAAGCTAAATGATTCGCCTATTGGATTTGAAAATAGTATTTAATCGACTTCGATTTGATGGGTACTTTCAACCCATACAACAAAATTCGGGCTTCGAGAAGATGGGTGGAAAGTAAACAACCATTTTGACGTACAGATCTTGCTCCCACTTATGGGTAAAACCCAGGGGGTTAGTCACTAGGGGCAAGACACTGAGCAATCCTGAGTAACTCTGAGCAAATATGAGTATCTCTTATTCACTGGATTCATATTGTCATATTGAATATTCCTACCTTTTTTAAAGCTTGGTTTTGACAGTGAAGTTGCATAATCAAAACAAGAAATGCCTGACGTGAAAGTCTACCGTTTCAACATTATGGTAATCATCCGGCAAATATTGGAGCTGATAAATGTTGTACGGCAATTCAATTTTCACCGTTCCCGTGAGCATAGTGTGGAGGCTATCAGGACTCAACTCTGATTATGTCTCAATAAAGCATAAGTGTAGGCCGATTAAGGAGAGCTTTATTCCATAAGACAGATAGGGAACTGTTGGAGATCTCATCTGTAAATAGTAATTTTAAACTAAATCGAATTTAATTTCCTATTAAAACCAATATTAGAGGGTAATGTCTCAACGAAACGCAGAAGAATAAGAGAGTGTTTCGCACGATCGATAACCGATGATCACCTATCGCCGCTGTGATGGGAATAGGAATATTATAAATAAGTCAGTACAAAAACAAACGTTGAAGTGGACAGTACTACGGTTGTTCGTTCTTTTGGTTAGTTGATGACAAATCCTGCTAAGTGTTGAGCAAAATTCCCAACTTTAACTTGACGCGCTCGGTTGTTCCTTTTCAGTGAAACGGCAAAGTCCCCACACGGGATTTAGTGTATATTTGCTTGTTTGGTGGAGTGCTTTGCGTCGTAGTAATTGTTTCGGAGCTAATTGATTAGTGAAGTAAGTCCTTCGAGTGAACGGTAAGGCATATCAACAACAGGAACTTCAAACGGCAAGTAGTACTCCATTGACCATTAAATACATTAAATACCAATCGAACGGTTATTTTATTTTTCATCTGCCAGGATTCTTCGGTAGCTCAATCTGGAGAGAAGTCTGCAATAGAAGATCGATTGAAGGTTAATTATTTTATTTTAAATCCAATTTTTGGAGCTTCCCACAGTCGAAGCCAACGTTGAATGGGTTGAGTCAATCAATCCGTATAATGGGAATAGGTAATTCGTTCGGCAGACTATAAATCTCGCATATTCCTTCTGTTTTTCGTCTTCCTACAAGAAAAACAATGAAAAAGTATTAAAAAATCTACTTGCCAATTCCTCCTCCAAATACTGCGACCTATCTTGCCTAAACTGAGAGCTTCTTACGGTACGATAATAAATAATTTTCCAGCACAATAAACACACTGCTGTTATTGGTTGCCAAGGTGGCCCCCGTCGCCACCGCCACGTTCAAGCCAGTGCTGCCAGAATACTTTATATCGAGTAATAAATAATAAAGTTGATGGATGGTGATGCATTCTGAGCAAACGTGAGTTTTATGATCAAATATGAGTGAAGTTGTTTTTTTCCTTTTCGCACGCGTTTTTTGGCATTCCCACCACTCTTTATCTTGGGGGGAGAAGAACATTACAGAATGTGCAAATTTGATGAATCCTGAGTAAATTTGAAGAAAAAAGTTACTCGCAAGAAAGCTGACTTGCCACTTGGTTAGTCACTATGCCACGTTGTGTTTGTGATTTGTTGTGTTGAAAAGTGTTTCCAGGTGTCGGAAGGCGTTTCTGTGTTTCAGTCTAGGTTTCAGTATATCTGTCGAAACTACAATCGAAAATTAATGCAAATTGGCAACCATAAACCCTTTTGATGTTCTGCATCACACAAGTGCTAGTTCAAGAGAAACAAAACAGTCAGAAAACAAACAACTAGTTACTAGTAACAAGTAACTAGTTCCAAAAATTAATTTATCTCTCATGAGTTGTCGAGTAGGTTGAAGCATAGACTAACTCTAAGACCAGTAGGTCCCATACAAAAACGATTTTTTTCTTGGCTCAGTCAGTACTAGAACATCGGTCCCAAGCTCGGTCCCAAGCTTAATAATGCGCCCCCAATAATGAACTCACATGAACACACTCTCAAATTTTCTGTCAAAATAACACAGCAAATCAAAACAAAGGCGCAAATATGTATAACAAGGTGCTAGCTTCAAGGTGTATTTCGGACCAAGGGGTTCTACAACAGTGAACCAATTTCAAATCGCTAGTTGCATATTGATTGTTGGTTGAAGGGTAGAAGTGTTGAAGTGTTTGAAATTGGTTCACTATTGCAGAACCCCTTGGTCCGAATTACACCTTGAAGCCAGCACCTTGCTGTACATATTAACGCCTTTGTTTTGATTTGCTGTGTTATTTTGACAGAAAATTTGAGAGAGTGTTCGTGTGAGTTCATTATTAGGGGAACATTATTAAGCTTGGGATCGAGCTTTGGACAGATGTGCTAGTACCTAGGCTAGTACTGACTGGGCCGAGGACTGGGCCAAGAAAAAAATCGTATTTGTTCGGGACCTACTGGTCTTATAGTACGTTCACACTACAGCTTATATTACGTGATATAGAGTATCTTGATATCAAATGACATGTACATTATTTCCAGTGAAAACTAGATGTATAGTTGCTGATATCAAGATACTCTATATCACGTAATATAAGCAGTAGTGTGAACGTACTATTAGTCTGTGGTTGTAGTGCGAACGGGGTAAAACAACCAAACGTCGAAAGAGTCATTGTTTGTATACAATACGGCGTTCGTACCCGTAATCACAAACGTCAGATGGTCTCTATTCAAATAAGGCCCGCGAACCATAGCATAAACGGCGCAATCGGAGGACTGCACGAGGGGCCCGCAGAGCATTCTACTGAGTGTGTCGTATTGAAAATACTTCCGGATTTAACTCGATTTACGGAGTATTCACAAACATTCTTGAGAATTAAAAGTAATCAAAAGTATTTTTAGCGGACTCAAAGTAACCAAAAGTATTTAAAAAATATTTTAGCTACTCAAAGAGTATTTGAAATCTATTTAAAGTTCTGAAAAGTATTTCATGAGTATTTTGAGTACCTGGAAGTAATTAATGAGATTTAAAAGGATTAAAATATATTTAAAATACTTATGAGTTCTGCACTCTCGTTCCATTCTACGCAGTAACTGATTGGAATTGTATTGCTTTCTCTTTTACTCACACGTTAATGTGAGTTACTAAATGTTCTCATCTAATTTTCCGTAAGAAAAAAAGGCCAGTCATAAAAATGAAAAAGAAGGTGTTTTGAGCGTGTTTTTAAGGTGAATCGCTGCACTATGTATTTTTTCCTATCTTTATCTCTCTCTCTCTCTCTCTCTCTCTCTCGCAAACTCACCTTGCTATTTCAAATTGATAAATCTCGATTATTATTGAATGAACATAGAAAAAGATTGCTCACAGCATGTAAGCATACAAACTGATGTGATTAAATTTTTATTATCTCGTACAGATTCTGAGTTATATCAATTCTAAATGTTGAAGTAATTGCTGTCGTCGAGAATGCTTCAGCGTAAAGGCCAGTATCGGCTTAAAAGTAAAGAGGTTACGGAATTTCGTTCAATATTACCAAGCTGAACTTTGACAATTGATCTGCATCGAACGACATGTCACCTTCACTTACGGAATAATCGGGTGAAATATTCTTCCGAATTCAAAAACTCCCATTAGTTTGCCTGGAAACCATACAAATTCCACACTCAAAAAAATACGCAGTTATACCAACAATCAATATGCAACTAGCGATTTGAAATTGGTTCACTGTAGTAGAACCCCTTTGGTTCGAATTACACCTTGAATCCAGCACCTTGTTATACATATTTGCGCCTTTGTTTTGATTTGCTGTGTTATTTTGACAGAATATTTGAGAGTGTGTTCATGTGAGTTCTTTATTAGGGGCGCATTATTAAGCTTGGGACCGAGCTTGGGACCGATGTTCTAGTACTGACTGAGCCAAGAAAAAAATCGTTTTTGTATGGGACCTACTGGTCTTAGAGTTAGTCAATGGTTATACCATATGAACTCTCACGAACATACTCTCAAATATTCTGTCAAAATAACACAGCAAATCAAAACAAAGGCGCAAATATGTATAGTAAGGTGCTGGTTTCAAAGTGTATTTCGGACCAAGGGGTTCTACAACAGTGAACCAATTTCAAATCGCTAGTTGCATATTGATTGTTGGTTATACCAATTCAAAATAGGAATCAATTCAACTAAAATTTTGGTTTAAATATGGACCAATAAAACTGATGAACTAATTCAACAAAAACTTTGAGTAGAAATAAAACTTCATGTTTTATAGAATTTAACATCGTGTTTTATTGCTCAAAACAAAATGTTTTGTTAAACCAACTAAACGCATTTGTTGAAATAATAAACAATGATGAAGTAATTCAAGAAAACCTTTGAGTTGAAATAAAACTTCTTGTTTTATAGAATTGAACATCGTGTTTTAATGTTCAAAACAAAATGTTTTGTTAAATCAACTAAACGCATTTGTTGAAATAATAAACATCGAAGATCTAATACAACAAAACCATTTGATTGAAAAAAAAACTTCATGCTTTATAAAACTGAGAATCGTGTTTTATTGTTTTTAAATAATTACCGCACCATATTCCGCCTGCCGACTTTGCAGGAGATAACATCGTGCATGTGGTTGGATGCCGGACTCGGGAAGAACTATTGCGGAGAGGCAGTCATAATGGCAGTTTATTTTCTAAATCGTCTTCCAAGTGGTACTGTTTTTCCAGTTATCTGCAAAGAGAATAATTCGTTGATAATCTGTTTTACAAATTAACATGTTTATACATGCACTCCATACAAAACCAAGGCAAGGGCAGTAATATGGCAGCTATGAAATGTGCGCTCATACATATATTTTATTAAAACAATAAATTAACCATTTTAGTTTAAAACGACGTTTAAAATAAGTATGGTTGTTATAAATCAAATATTATTAAAACCATACAGCGGTGATTATTTTAAATAATTTGATTGCTTTGATTTCAATTAAATTTTAAATTGATTTGGAACTTTTTCATGAATTGAAACAAATAGAAACCTTGTATTGAAGCGCAACAAATCTCTTTGTTGATTCAAAACAGACTGATTTCTTAGCGTGAAAAATAATTTGGTTTAAACAATAAATTAAACATTTGAGTTAAACGATAAATGTGGTTGTAATAAAGCAAACATTATTTAAATTTATATCACACAGCAGTGATTACTTTAAAAAAATATATTGGTTTGATTTGAATGGAATTATGAATTGATTTGGAACTTTTTTATTAATTGAAACAAACAGAAAGCTTGCATTGAATACCAACCAAATATTTTGTTGATTCAAAGCAGAGTAATTTCTTAGGGTGACAAAATACTTTGTTCAAGCAATAAATTAATCATAAATAATAAATTGAGTTAAAAAATAAATGTGCTTGTCTTGAATCACACAGCGGTGATTACTTTAAATAATTTTATTGGTTTAATTTGAATAAAATTTTGAATTGATTTGGAACTTTTTTAAGAATTGAAACAAATACAAACTTTGTTTTAAATACCAACAAAATATTTTGTTGATTCAAAGCAGAGTGATTTCTTTGCGTGCAATTTTATTTTTCGTTCTTGTCAGGTTTCTGCTGCAGAAATTTCTTTTCGATTCTTTACTTTTCCGTTTCAGACTCTGCTGCAGAAATTTCTTTTCGATTCTTTACTTTTCCGTTTCAGTAAACAGAATTTAACATGGCTTTGGGATAGGAAAAGAAATTTCTTTCGAACACGATACCGACTTTAAGCCCTTAAAGAATATTTAAAGAGTTCGCTACCTAGGACTACTCATATTGAGTTGAAATGTTATTGGCTCAAAACCGAGGTCAAAAGAGAAACCTTATTAGATGTGGTAAATTTAATATTGGACACAACCATCTTGAGTTCTGTCAATGCAGTGCATTTTTCGGGTTATGAATTTTAAATAAACTTTCTTGATAAATTTGACAAATTTGGAGTAGGAATTATAATGGAAAAACTTAGTGGGTTTCGGTACAAATGAGTGGTTTTATAATAGATTGTTGTGTGTTTGATATTTTAAGTAATTGAAATGTGTCACTTGTACTCGAGGTATTTAAACTGTAATAATATATACTTATTTGTTATTAAGGATGTAAATTGTAGTCAAAATATTTTTAAGGAGATTTTAAATACTTTACATGTACTAAATGGTACTCAAAGTATTGAATTGGATTTATTGGGTATTTAATTGTACTCAAAGTATCGAAAAATGTATAAAATGTATTTTATGATACTCAAAGCATGTGATTGTAATTAAAATGTATTTTGAACATCAAAATCTGCAGTTGTTATCAAAATAATCGATCAGTACTTAAAAGTTTTTAAATTTATCTACTTAATTCAAAATGTATTTAGCTGTACTTAAAGTATTCAAATTGTAATAGAAAAGTAATTCATAGCACTCAAAGTATATAATTGTAAATAAGGTGTATTTATAGTCTCAAGTAGGTATTCTGATATACTCAAAGTATAATTAGCCGTATTAAACGCGTATTTTTAATACTTTCAACAAGCATGTGCTGTACTCAAATGTTCTTGCATGCCCCTCGGGACTGCAGCGTGTTTTTAATAGAGTCTCGACAATGTTCGATTACCATGTCTCTCGATAAAACTCTGCGCAGGCACTTCACGTCATATTTTTCTGAAATGTAGACCTTTATGAACAATAGTGTTGTGGTTTGATATTTCTAGGGTTTTTTTTCATTAGGGTGAATCTAACATTGAGATACTCTCTTTGACTACTTTCTCTTTCATTCATATTCCAATCACCTTTACGTTTTTCATTCTTATTTATAGAGCACTTGCCAGCACTGTTGTGTTTCGATCTGTACTAAAGAATGTCTCGAAAGTTTTATAATGGCGCTGTATGAAAGAGAGTGAGCCCGAAGAGAATCTCTCAATGTTAGATTCGCCCTAATGAAAAAAACCCGAGAGTTAGGGCCACTTTCTTCACCTCCGCTAAGAGCTTAACCCATGTTTAAGCGTATGGGTAAGCACCGCTTAGGAGTTAAGCGGAGGTGAAGAAATTGGCCCTTAAGTTTACGTTTATTGTACTCGTCATATTTTTAATACCACCATTGGGGCTTTATTAAGCCTGGGTAAATTTGAAGTAGCAGAACAGATGAACAAGTTTGAGAGTGTATAAACATAATGCCTAACTTTGGGCAACCGTGTACAAGGGACATGATGTAAACAAAAATTGAAGAATAATAAATATTCAAATAATAATTTATTATCCGTATCGTTTGCTCTACACCAGAAAAATCACTATTATACTTATTTAAAGCAACCGGTTAAAATATCTACAGATTAGTAAGTATAATGTGCGGTTTGTTTTCTACCTTGTGTTATTTTCATGCAGGTCAACCCCTTATAACACACAAAACTAATTTCAGCCTCTTCTAAGCCATGGCATCGAAAACACCGAAAATCGAATGTGAGCCACGATCCTCTAACCGCGGTAAAAACTTTTGCGATGCTGAAGATAAACAACTTTGTCTCTCCTGGATACATGCCTCAGAGATTTGCGAGCAATCTAGTTCGAGTAATATATACCTCTGGGGTATTTTGTACGATCATGCCGTGTCCAATGAACAGTTAATTGAAGCTCGGTCGGCCAAAGGAATAAGGCATCGTTTTCTGTCGATACAGCGTGACGTTAGGAGATTTTCTAACATTTATGATCTGTCTACTTCAAATGAAACGGAATCTGTGTTGGCAAACGCGTTGAAAGCATATAAGAGTATATACAAAGTAGATTTCAAGTTTCTACACTGCTGGGACATTTTGAGGGGATATCCTAAGTTTCAGCAAATGGCAGAAACTCACACAAGTATCATTGAAGCATCTATTAAAAAAAAGGAGATGGAGGATCCGGAGTTTGTGCAAGCTTTAAATCCCTTAGCTGAATCCACTCGTAAAAAAGTACGGGGCTTGAATGTCCTGCCGGATGAGATACAAGCTCTGCTGAAGGCATGTCACGATATTGGTGTAGAAGATGCACGATCCAAGGGCGAACGAATAGAGCCATTGATGTATGACGTCCAACAACAGATGGCCATTTATGGTATGTTTCCGGAGAGAAAGCTCTATGTGATTAAAAAGCAATACATCAAAATGGAGAAAAAATACCGAAATGGTGATCTAGTACCATATCCTCCTGAGGCGCGGATTCTCTGGGGCACAATTGACAAAAACAAGGATGGTTTGTTAAAAGGCATTACATTTCTGACAAATAAAACTAAATAATGTTTATTTTCAGATGAATCTAATGATACGCGCTGGGACCAGATGATTCAGGCTAACTTAGATCATAAGAAAGGTTTGACATTTCTATCAGATTTGGAAATCCGTGAATTGATAAAGCTGGCACTCGAGAAAAATGTCCAATCGATTCCCCAGGCCAGGCGAAAGATCATTTTCTATGATATTCTTCGGACCATGCACACTAAGAAACTTTGTCGGAGGAAGAATGCAGAGCAACTTCTACAAGATTACACCAGACTGAAGAAACAGTTCTCAACGGGCAAATGTAAAAGTCTTCCTCCCGAGGCTGCTCAACTCTTTAGTTTTGATGCGTTCAAAGAAGAACCATTAGAGGACAAGACTGTTCCGCAATCGGTGGAAACAAAACTGATCGTTCAACCAGTGGAAAAGATATCAGTTGATCCTACTAGTTTCACAGATTGCACTTTCAAAACCGAATACATAGACTTCTGCCGTATATGTCAAGCAGAACTCTTGGAGGAAACTAAGGACCTATTCTTGGATGTATACAACAATGAAACATATGCAGCTATCATAAAGGAAACACTGCATGTTGAGGTAACATTCGAAAGATTTGTATGATTTGATGAAGCGTAACTAGATATTTTGTTTAGATGATCAATGATGGCCTACGAGGGACTGTGATATGTTGTCCTTGCGCTACATTCATAGAAAATGTCGTTTGTTTTGTGCAACAATGTCGCCAGAGTTGCATCACAAAAGATTCGTTGGTTGACGATATTAGTTTTGGCAAACACGAAATATTGGAGTTTGATGTAACCTTGATTCCACAAAATACGCTAAAAGACGAAGCGAATAACCAGATGTCGACTAATGCTATGGATAATGATGATGAGGATTATATTATGAACGAGGATGATATTTTGGACGATGTTGAAGACACAATGAACGAAGAAACGACTCCTCTTGAAGCAATTCCCGACGAAGGCAAAGTTGAAGTTGAAGAGGAGCTTGATGAGGATACTCGTAAGAAAAGGAATTACCGAAAATATGTAGATAGCCGAAAATCGTCTCATGGACCTCAACGACAATGTCATCTATGCGGCAAAAAGGTTATCGGATTGACTGACCATCTTGAAAGCCATAGTGGCAAGGAGTTCAAATGTCATGTTTGTGATCTGGTTTGTCCAAATCGAAGGCAGCTTCGGGTGCATATGAATCGCCATACGAAAAAACGGATCTTTCCGTGTCGTTTCTGTGACAGAATTTTTTACGTTTGGTCGTCCCGGAAGAACCATGAGGTTTGTTTCCCCATTTCAAAATTGCGAAAAAGAAAATTATATATTTAATTCTACTCTTACTCTAGGACACTCACACTAAATCCGCGTACAAGTGTGATTTATGCGACAGGGAATATAGACACAAAAGCTACCTTTTAGCGCATAAAAGAGCTAAACATTTCGGAATTCGCAATCTGAAATGTTCTCAATGTGAATTCACCACGTTCATAAAGTAAGGTTTGATAAGTTTGTATATCGTAGGGTTACCTCTAAAGCATTTCTAACGTTTAATTGCAGAGCTCGGTTGCTCAACCATGTTCGAAGTATGCATACCAGCGAGCGTCCGTACAAATGTTCCGTGTGTGAACAAACATCAAACAGCAGCTCAGGATATTATATTCATTTCCAACGACACAAGAAAAGCGGCGAAGTAACTGAATATTCAATGAAATGTGCCTACTGCAATGAACTGTTCACCAAAGACGCATCATTGGAGGTTCACATCGTTAAGGTACACCCCGATAAGGCGGTAAAAATTTAAATGTACATATTCGAATTCGTACTAGCATTAATAAACTTCCAAATACAGTGCATATCAGGTTTTAGTAAAGCTTACTTATAAAGAAACATACCCACAGCGTTTGACATAACCCGTGTAGCGTTTGAGATCAAGTCGAAAACTAAATACACTAAGGTTTTTTTTGCACGGTTTTTTTTTACATGGGTTGTTTTCGGCAATAACTCTAGAACGGAACAAACTTATCGACCTTATTGAAATCACATTTTACGTTTTGGGCCAAAAGTAATCATTGGGCAGTTTTTCAAACAAATCAATTTTTGGTGTGAGTACTCAAAATTTTAAAAACTGTATTTTGACCATTGCGTGGAAAGGTAACGCATACAAAAAAGTCGAAGCAGTATAAAATGTTAAAACATATGAATTTATCAACTCTATTTAGTCTCTTTTTACACGGTTCCATACTAAAAATGGACCGTACTGCCTGTAACCGCATATCAGTCCCATATTGAAAAACAGCAAACCGAAAAAACGATCATTCAAGTTGGGAATGCATTTTTCTTGATTTAGCCAGTTTGGCGTACTTTTTTACTCTTTATTTTGATAGTTTATATGTAATAGTATGCATTGTTTACTATACAATAAAAAAAATAAAATAAATGTGTTTTTGAGGAAAAAACGCATTGGGACAAAATATGCAGTTACTTTGTCCATCAAGCATAAATGTAACCGCATACCAGTCCCATTCTATTTGTTCAACAATGTCGCTCTGATGCGATATGCTTTGTCATGGGGTTCGTTCAAATATTACGTAAGACATTTTCCAACCATTTTAACTCTCCCTTCACCATGTAGTACATTCATAAGATATGATCAACACCCCTCTCTTTCCATGTAACGTGGCCAAAAATGTAGAATTATAAATTTTGAACATAAAAAGACGCGAAACCTGATCCCGTTATTTAGCGTTTTATGTAATATTTGACCGACTGGACCGAGTTGAAAATTGCTGTTCTAAGCTTGTGTTTCACGGAGATTTCACATTTCTTTACGAAATTAAAATGCCCAAGAGCAAAACCAAGAGTTACTTTGGTGATAGTGGAGCGGTTCCATATCATTTCACCAACGAGTAATTTTCATATATTTTGATTTGCATGAAACCTTGCATACACGTTTTTGGGGAAGAAAAACGCCGTTTTGCATACTTGGTTCGCCATTTTGAATCTAGCCTTACTTATGAGAAGGGCCTATGAAAAATGCACATGATATCTTCAAAAAATTGTATCTCGGAAACGGTTTGTCCGATTGGTTTGGTGTCTTCGGCGAAATTTTAGACAATTGTTGGTGCTATATGGAGAAAATATGCACGGTAAAAAAAAAGTTTGGTTTTTGTGTTTTGAACTAAAATATAGATTTTCCCTTAAAAGTGACCTGTCAATAATTTTTTAATTATTCTTATGTTATAGCTGACTTAAAATGCTATCTAGTGCACAGTGAGTTGTTCTGGAGAAAAATAGGTAACAATGAAAAAAAAAAAATTTTAAAAAAATTACAATTTTCAAAAAAGCTATTAAAAAAAGTCAAAAAAGTTTGTCACCCTAATTTTATGAAAGTACATCAAATTTGCAAGCAAAAAGTATTGGGTAACATTTTTCTAAGATGCACCGTTTAGAAGATATTACTGATTTAATATTGATTTTTTGATAACTTAATAAGTTTTGGCCTTTTCGGATGTACTCCGTGTTTTTCAGTTTTAAATGTATTTTTTTCGGAAAGATTGGAAAATGTTGAGTTAAAATGACACTGACAGCTTAAAGATTCGAGTGAAATTCTCTGCCTTAAAAGTATTTTGAAAAACAAGTTACAAAATCCCACTATCAGGAACAATAATTTCTTCAAGTGATTTTTGGTGCGTTGTGCTGAAAACGTGCTAACAAGTATTAGATACAGGTAATTAGATACCAGTTAGCTGTACTACGTACAGTTGGTGATTGTAAACATGGTCTTTGTTGGAACTAGTCCACCATGGCCACGCTGGCCATAACGAGGCTAGCTCCGTCGATGACCGTTTCTTAATAATAAACAAAAATCGAATCTTTAAGCTGTCAGTGTCATTTTTACTCAACATTTTCCAATCTTTCCGAAAAAAATACTTTTGAAACTGAAAAAACACGGAGTATATCCGAAAAGGGCCAAAACTTATTAAGTTATCAAAAAAATCAATATTAAATCAGTAATATCTTCTAAACGGTGCATCTTAGAAAAATGTTACCCAGTACTTTTTGCTTGCAAATTTGATGTGCTTTCATAAAATTAGGGTGACAAACTTTTTTGACTTTTTTTAATAGCTTTTTTGAAAATTGTAATTTTTTTTAAATTTTTTTTTTTCATTATAACCTATTTTTCTCCAGAACAACTCACTGTGCACTAGATAGCATTTTAAGTCAGCTATAACATAAGAATAATTAAAAAATTATTGACAGGTCACTTTTAAGGGAAAATCTATATTTTAGTTCAAAACACAAAAACCAAACTTTTTTTTTACCGTGCATATTTTCTCCATATAGCATCAACAATTGTCTAAAACTTCGCCGAAGTCACCAAACCAATCGGACAAACCGTTTCCGAGATACAATTTTTTGAAGACATCATGTGCATTTTTCATAGGCCCTTCTCATAAGTAAGGCTAGATTCAAAATGGCGAACCAAGTATGCAAAACGGCGTTTTTCTTCCCCAAAAACTTGTATGCAAGGTTTCATGCAAATCAAAAAATACGAAAAATAAAAACTGGAAAAATTTCCCACTTGTTCGTGGAATCGCTCAGTGATGAAAGTTGTGTCGACGAAGATTGTGGATTTGATGCGATGACAAGAACTGGTAAGTTATTTCTATCTAAAATCGTGAAAAAATGCAAGGGTTTTGGTCGATTTTCACTTCTTTCTTGTCGGACAAGAAAGAAAGGGATCATGGCCATTCGATAATGTGAGCCAATTCTTTTTTTTAAATGCAGATCAGTTTAAAAGCACTCTGGTGAGGATGCAACATGTGGAAGTCTTTTGTTCCATAAAAGCGGAAAAACTTGTGTCAGTGGATAATGGTGAAATGGTGGTCTTCAAGGTGATGCAGCTTTATATGCTCCATCCTCAAATGCAGATCAAGAGAAGGTCCGTGATGCATTGAATGATGTTTCACGTTTTATACATGCGGATAATGATTCAGATAGTAGTTTTTTTGCCACAGAGACGGAGACAATGAACACCGGAACAAAAAAAATCGCAAAAAACAATTTCGGAATCGTGACTTAACAAAGAGTGCGTCAAAGAGTGCGGCCATTAAGATTCCAAAAATATATTATCGTGAAGTAAAGATCCCTGTATCTTCACTACAGTAACTCTGTAAAACGTTAGGGCTTGAAGTGCTGCAAATTATTTACTAACAAACAAGAAAGACTCATTTCAGTTGACGAACTTGATCCGGAAGGTCAATTGAAAAAGAAGAGCCAACCTCGAGACATTGACGCTGACAGGAAAAACCAATTAACTTAAAACCATTTTACCATTAGTTGAGGAAGAGAAGAAGAGATCTTTAATTGAATTGTCTCAAACGGGACAAATGGGAGACTGATTGGTAGAATGGATTTTTATTTCAATGTTATTCCTGTTGACAACTACATTTTTTGCTTAATTTATTATTTTATTATGTCTCTAAAGAGGATTAAACATTTGAGAAGTACAACCATAATTCTAAAAGGTGTTAAATATTTTAATTTTACTGCCACTTCTAAAACGGGACTCATATGCGGTTACTTCAATAATGGGACTCATATGCGGTTACTTTCAAGATGGGACAAACCGACCTGATATTTTTTTCACGTTTTTTGTAACTAACTGCTAAATTTTATTATTGCTTTCGAAAATATGATAAAAAATAAGGCAATTACGCAACATAACTCAAAAACGTCAAAAAGTAATATAGGACTGATATGCGGTTACAGGCAGCGTATCCCTCGTGCAAAAAAAACCTTAGTGTATAATGTTGGGATGTTGCTGATAGTGGTTACTTATGCCGCTGTCGTTTTGATTGTTTTAACGGTTGAAAGATCAAAATAGATAGCAACAAATTATTTCTGTGACATCAAGTTTAAAACTAATCCTGCTATCAGTGAGAGCAAATTGAGAAATCAATTTACTGTATATTTTTGCTTGTTGATACCAAATTGAGTACTCCACTTGGTGTTCTATCAAGACAATGAAAACAAAACTACTTTTCTCTAGGGGAGTGAACGGAAGATTACAGCAAGATGAAAACAAAATTTTATGTCAAATTCGACAATTTTAAAGAGAAATCAAATTTTAATTTTTATAGGTAGGTTTCGTCGTCCATTACCACGCAGTCAAACTTCGTCAGCATCGTCGTGTACAGCCTCCGGGATCGCGCTTTGGCCGTCGTATTTTGTTTATCATCGCGATTTGGAGTCACTACCTTCTTGTAAGTCGATAGTCCGGCTCGTTTTTTGGCTCGATGCACGGTTGTAGACGATACACCCAGCTTATTTGCGGCATCTCGGAGAGATAGGTTAGGGTTTCGCTTGAAACTACCGGCAACTCTCTCAGGTCGTCTCAGCGGCTTCCGGTTTTCGATTTCCCCCCGATCCAGACTTCCTGGCTGTCGACAAACGTTCCCCAAACACTTTAATTACATTTGTAACGGTTGATTTGGCAACTTTTAGCGATTTTGCCAACTTTGCGTGCGAGTAGCTCGGATTTTCGCGATGCGAGAGCAAAATTTTGATACGCTGCTCTTCTTGCTTGAACGGCATTTTGACAACTGAAGAGTGAATTCCAAAATCAAAATAGGAGCAACATTCTACACACACACACCTTCAAAATGAGGGGTGTTCAGGTTTTTTAAATGCAAAATTGAAAGAAATACGTCAAGTTGATATTGACCAAATTTTGACCGTATCGCACTTTAACCCTCTCGTGGGTCCCTCTCGTTGGTCAAATTTGGCACCTTATCGACGGTGAGAGGGCTTATCTCATGCTCTAAAGATGCATGTGAGACCAAGAATTTTACCAGTAGTGAAAGTATCACATCTAGGATTTTTTTTTCAAAAGGGCTAACAATGAGAGGCTCTCTCCACTCTCGCTCTCTTTCATTCATTACAGCGCCATTATAAATCTTTTGAGGGATTCTCTAGTACAGATAGAAACACAACAGTGCTGGCTACCATACTCTACAAATAGTTGAATGAAAAACGTAACGCTGAATGGAATATGAATGAAAGAGAAAGTAATCAAAGAGAGTCTCTCAATTGCAGATTCACCCTAATGAAAAAAAAACCCTAGACATATTCTAGTCATTTTCTAGTCGCCACGTCGTAGAACGTTTATATAAAGGCACTAACATCAGGTGTGCGGATTATGCCGCAATTCACTCTTAGACTTCCTACTTTCAATCTTAGAGAAACGACTAAAAGTACACTTTTCCTTTTCGTGGCAACTTATGTGGTTATTTATCCATTTGTTTTATAGAAAAAATACCTAGTTTGCTAATGGTATAATAAGTCAATGTAATTGCAACATCTTCGAAAAGGGTGAATGTTTTGATCGGGGCAATTATCTGACTATTCGAAGTGAAGCACATAGTCACATAAAAGTGTTACTTATGACAGACGATGACAGGCAAGTACAGTAACCGTCCGCTAGCTGGTCTAAGTGCACGGCCAAGGGTAAGTCGCTTAGAACAGTGTACCAGCCACGATGTCTTACACACTAGACGAACATGGTTCCTAACAGCGGCACTTCGATTTTCAATCCATACCACATGTGTGGCACACCACACTTTTGACAGTTGAGCTTGAAGAAATTTGAAACCAGCAACCTTGCCAATATGCATTGCCTGGTTACCAGGCTCAGCAGAAAATAAAAATTTGGGCTGTCAACACATCGGCACCGTCGGCACATTACGGGAACTCCCAGAACATTGCAATGCTTGTTGACACACTAAAAAAAAATAGCACAGGAGAAAAGTGTGCTGAACGATGCACCCCTTGTGCACAGCCCAGTTAGCGGATGCTGCTCGGTAACTGGGCTGACATTTCAAATGTAAATAAATTTCGAGGGGGCTTTCGATCAGAGATCGGTTGGAATATTTCATTGCACAATACATAAATTAAAGAATGTGTTTATGTCTTATGCGTTATTGCGATGTAGCTGAAAAATGTGCAAAATGTTGGACTTAGTTTTTATGGAATTACGACTCAATTCCGTAGAATTTAACTTTTCAATCCTTTAGGAAACATATAAGCCTTTTTCATGCCCCTTGCTGATTTTAACAACAAAATGTCGTATGCTCATTTTTGAAGTTTATTTGCTTTTTAACTAAGCTATAGCCCAGTTAACGAACGGCCAATTGAAAAGCAGCCCAGTTAAACAGAACCCAGTTAGCGAACAGTTACTGTATATTAGAAATAGGACGCGGAGGGTCTGCTTAGGAAACACCATTTGAAGCAGGAGAATAAACCTATTATATCAACACCAGTGTTTGGTGAATCATTTACAATATCCCAGGGTTGTTGTTTTCTAGTTACCCCCTTTTTTTGCAAAGTTCAAAGAGTTCAAACAAGGCAAATCAACCCGGCCACTATAATTTAAAGTTTTTAGGTGGTTGTAGCACAGAGAACAGACGTTCATCTTCGATCTGCTACTTGTGTAAAACTTTAAACCGACATTTCAAATGTATGTCGTTATGCTCCTGGTAGGCGGCGCTGCAGTTGTGCGAGAACTGTCATGCCAAAGTTTATCAATACAAAGCCTAGCACATAACCTGAAAAGTTTTGTTTGTTTTTCTCTGCACTTGCTTTTTATACCGGCTACCAATATTAATTTTTACACACGTTTTTCAAGAAAAGGTATATGGACATCATCAATGTCTGTTCTCTGTGCTTGTAGTGCGAGGCGATAAGATTGTGTCCTTCATATCACACTATAAATAAATAGAAAGGAAAAACAAATAAAACATAAACCCACTAGATAGAAGGTAGACCCGTTCTTTTCAAAGTTTCAAATTAGTCCCGAAATATTTTATATTTAGGATAAAACTAGATCCCAAGCTGTAGAGTAGTCTGTAATGTAGGGTTCAGACAAGTATTTTTTTCCCTTCGTGGTTAGTTTAGTATGACTCAAACTTTTTAGTCAGAGAAACGAAAACTCGTTATGAGCATATCACCAATAATCCCACATACACCCTGCTATACTAAAATCTTTCTCTTCTCGTTTTTATGTTACTCACTCTTTGCAAGCGATTTTACAACCATCATGGCCGTAAGCGGTTGTGAGATTCAAGTACCTGGTGGAATTCAAGCCCTGCGACTTAGGTATCACCGTGAGGCAACGGGTTTCAAGAGTTGAATGCTGCCCAAGTAAAATACAACAAATTAGAAAGTATCATGGAAACCATGAGCCTTATGTAATGGGAAGGAAGATGGTATGTATGTTTAAATGGAACTCTTAAATCTGGATAATCGGAAAACTAAGGTAAATTGGCAAAAAACAACTTGACTGACTGACCCTTACAACACACTTTAAAATGGAGCTCACTACATACTAATTCAAACTTTTAGGATAATTATTAGAAGATACCGTAGTGCTGTAAGTAGCCAACATAGGCACACCATTGCAATAGAGGGTTGTCTAGAAACCAGTTCTACTAGTTGTCAACATAGACCACATCAAAGGCCTTAATGTCGTCCCTAAGAATTATTGTTTATTGACTTACATATCTTTTTGAAATATACACACTTAGATGTTTTAACAGAAACCTGTAAAGTTTTACCAAATTCTCAACAGCTTATCGTTTAGTAATTTTACAGATATCTGTAAAAAATTATCGGCTTTCTGTAAATTTTTTCCGAAGTCCGTAAAATTTAACAAACGTTCAGCTTTTGAGAATTCGGTAAAATTTTACAGATTTCTTTAAAACAATCTGAGTGTGCAGTTACTACTGCATACGGTTCGGCGATGACTTCAGCACTGGGGTCTTTACATTAGGAATTAATTTAAGCTTCTATTGTATGACTGCATAACGTTTGCACTAAAAAAAATTGACAAAAATTGCCAATTTTTTCATGGGTCTACCTTCATCCGCACTGAAGAAACTACCCATGCAGCATCAATCCGCTCCGGCATCTTCAACATCTTGTCACTATTAGACAACAACCAGAGCATCGAAAGAAAGCCCAGTTCCGGGCGGCCGACAACCCTGAGTGACAAGAAACTCCAAAGGATGCTGAAGAGGAAGACTGAGGGAAAAGTCGCTACATCACTGCGTGCTTTTGGCCGGGAGGTCGGATCAACCGGCCAAACAGTGAAAAAGTACCCGGCGAACATGAACATACATGTCAGGAAGCGGAAGTCGCGTAGACTGGTTTCGATGCTGCAGGCAATGACGCAGCGACTGAATAATCATGGTCAACTTAATTTTCCCAGCAAATCACGACATGGCGGTGGTAATGGACGACGAGACCTATCTCACCCTGGATGACAACGACTGGTAGGACACTTCGTATTTTACTTCCTCCACGAAGGAGGAAGCTCCGAAGTGAAGTTCATTTCACACACCAAGTTCCCCAAGAAGGTGCTGCTGTGGCTGACAACCAGCGAGAAGGGGATGTCAAAGCCGCTCTTCTTTCGTTTTGGACTGGCCGTGCACGGGGAAATTTATAGTACGAAATGCCTGCCGAAAGTTGCGTCGTTCATCAAGAAATACCATAAGGGTGAAGACGCGGTGTTCTGGCAGGATATGGAAGAGATGGAGCGGCTGAATATCGATGTGGTACCCAAGTCAGCGAACCCGCTCAACACCCCCCAGATGCGTTCAATCGAGAATTTCTGGGCCAACTTTAAGCGTTAGATCTACTCCAACAATTTTGTCGAGAAAACTGAGGAGGAGTTGATAAATAAAACGAAGAAAGAACTCAAAAACATGCCTACACGCATGTTTTCGTCCGCTATGGCAGGGTGTGTTTCAGAGTATCCACGAACCTTTCTACTATTCCATTCGACTGGGGATGGTAAGGTACGCGGCGAATACCTTGTTTTTGGCAGAAGGTCTGGCACTCGTGGCTGGTGAATTGGGTACCATTTGCCGAGACGATGGTTTCTGGAACGCCAAACGTTGCGAATACGATAATAATTTCGTGGTTGCTCTGCTCATTGTACACTTGGTTTACGGATTTGGTTACGTACACTTCGGGCCTCTTGGTTTACGGATCGACTACCACCAGGAAGTATACGCCATCCACAGGTCCACGGCTGGTCAGGAATGGACCAAGACAAATACGACCAATGTTTTGAAGTTCAAGTTTGTCACCGGTAACGCAATATGCACGGAAAATAATAATTATCTAAAATGTATTGCAATGCATAAAATATATTGATTCAATACATAATTTTTATGCATTGCAGTGATTTAAAAGGAATTAAGTATAGAAAGGAATATATAAAATGCTTTTCAGCATTTTCGATATTCTCCGTGTTCATCACACCTCAGCAGCACAAATATTCTTTCTTTAGGAAATTAGTACATTAGTACACATTAGTACATGAATTAGTAAATATTTCGCATTGAATTTTGAACTTAGTAAGCGAAATGCCTGCTTCCCATCTGCTCGTTTGAAACACAGCAGTTTTCTCCAACAAATTTCCAAGTCATCTGATTCTCCGAAATCGATGTCCTTACAAATGATTGCCGTCCTTGGCTCACGACACTCATATTAGATGATCTGATATAGTTTCAATGTGTGCAGCTTCTCGAGTTCAATGCTCGAAGCAGATGATCTGTTTGATCAACTGCGAATAGAAAGCACAGTAGATCTAGTAGGTAGCCTTTTTCATTGTATCATAGAGAGTTCCGGATCTAACCATATATACTGTTGCTACCACGATGTGCATTTTTAACCTTCACGAAGTCTCAAAATCATAAACTCCGAAATCCGGCCAATGTTTTAGGTAATCATCCTCACATATTTGGTGGTTTGATTGTTGTCGGAGTTGGCCTCGAACTCGAAAAACAACACGAGCTCCAAAAGCCGTTCCAAATTCCTTTTGACAACTGACTCCAACGACAGCAGACTGGAGGCAGAATGATGCAAAACGTTCAAGGGCTTCAATTCCAAGATAATTTGTATCATCTTGAATTTCTTCGATCGTATCGGATCGGACTAACTGTGCCAGGTACAATGGCAGCTTTTCGCATGCGTAGCTTGCACAAGGAGACAGCACATTTGATAATTTCAAAATGGAGAAAGTCACGTGTCAGCAGCTTCTGGAAGGATCGACCAGCGACCATCATTACCAATGCTCCATCTGATCCAAAGCACAGAGATGTCTGTTCTCTGTGTCCAAAGCTCACAAGCCTTTTTGTTTGTAATCGGTGCCTTCGATCTGGAACTATTGAACAATTGCGTAATATATATATATAGGTAATCGCATTGCAAGATTAGGCTACAGATAACAAAAAATCACGTTTGAAATAACTTTGCTTGGAATAGCAAAAATAACCCTCGAGAATATTATTCTATCATCCCCAAATTCCTCAGCGTGAATGCATGAAAATACTTCTGAATTGCAAGAACAGTATTTTTGCAGAAATTTCTGTGGGAAATTATGTCGAAGGAAATGCTCTTAATGTTCATTGATGCAAACACTTCTCCAGCGGAATACTTGAAGAAATTATAACTCCAATTTTCTGCAGAACTATACGTAAGAATTTCTGCCGACATCTTACATAAAATTGAACAAATAATTCAACAAAACCCCTTGCGTAATTTTTAAAATTAAGAATAAAATATATGCGATTGGGAATTTGTACAAAAAAATCTTCTTTGATTTCTCCAACATATCGGAATTTTCTTCAAGAATTACTTCAAAAGTTATCTTATAGTTTTTGTGCAGTTCTTTCAGGTGTTCTCCAGCGAATCCTTCAGAATCACAAAACTTCACAGGTTCAGAGAATCCACAAAAAAAAATCATGAGAATGTTTTGAAAAACTGCCGATGAGATGCCAGAACAAGCTCCTGAAAGAATCCTTGGAGGAATGCCTAAAAATTCCTGAAGCATACCTCTGGAAACATAAGAAGGAATACCCTCAAAAACGGTCTGAAAATTTTCCATAGAATCATTGAGAAATTCTTTAAAATCAGCTTAAGAGATTATTTAAAAAAATAAAAAAAAATATGGTCAAATCATTTTGGAGCACACACACAAACTGACTTTCAGACTTTCATCTGTCACTGTAGTGTAAGCAGGGGTTGGATAGTCAAGAACAAAATGAATACAGTTTTTGGCTCAGGGAGTACCAGTACATCGGTCCCAAGCCTCATAGATCGCCCCTAAAAATGTAATTCATACACGGAGAAAAAACAGTCCCGTTTGAAACAACTAACTTGTTGGTTGACATCCAAACTAAAAAACTGGTTGTTTTAAAAGTCCGTTTTGTTGTTTCAAACTAATGATTTCGTTTTGAAACAAACAAGTAGGTTGGTTGTTTCTACCTAAATATATTACCACAATATAACACAAATTATGGTTGTTCTAAACTAATATTTTTGTTGTTTACAAATTGAGAGGGATTTATTATTACCAAAACGCAGGTTGGTTGACCCAGGGAATCAAATTAAAATTTTAGATTGATTCAACCAGAGCGACGGTAAAATCAAACTCATATTTTGTTAGGAGAAAAAACAACAATAAATTTTGTTTGAAACAGACTTTTTTGGGTTACTTCATATCCCATCACCTGGTCCCGCTGCATGCTCTGACGCTATCACTCAAAAATAGGTAAGAAACTGACAATAGTAGAAAGACTCGCATTAGCATTTGTAGATTTCTCTTAGACGGAGAAAAGTCTATTGTAAATGTGCACTTTTCTTATGTTTCTAATTGGCATTTTAATCAAATAAATATTTTTGAATTTACAGTAGAAATGAAGGTGAATGCAAACTGAAATGTTTGTTGTTTCAAACGTTTTCATTTGTTTGTTTCAAACAGTAATGCAGTTTGAATCATACTAAAATTAGTTTGAAGCAAATCATAAGCGTTGGTAGATATAACCAACTAATCTGTTTGTTTTCGTAGCTGTCACAATGAAACAACTAACATAATGGTTAATTTAACCGGATGTAAGTTGAACTTAACTGCATTGTTCCCGAAACAATTACTCAAAATTTAAGTTTGTTTTAACCACCGTAGGTAGTCAAATCAAACTAATATGATGTTTGTGCCCAATTCAACGTGAAACTCCGGTTAAATGAAACTAAAATATCTTTGTGTTTACCAATCTTTTTTCTCAGTGTATCAAAGAACCTTTTATACATTTTGTCAAATAAAAAAAAATACCAAGATTTTTGTACAGAAAAGCGGAAGGGATTTTACAACAGTGGGCTAGTTCCGATTGATTATTAGTTTCAGTGTCTATTGTTTGCTTCTCGGGACTAAAACAGCACAATGAAACTTAAATTGGTAAAAAAGTTGGATCTTAACAAGTAAACATATTTTAAATTTGAGGTTTATGAGTGAACAAGCAATTATAATATTTTTTTTTAAATCTTGCCTTATCTCAAAAATCTGTAATCTTTACATACAGATATTAGTATGAAAAATATGAAAAAAAAAAAATCGGTGTCAATCTAGATAAATGTGCATGTGGCAACCCTGGGGCTATTGGCGATGTGGTTCACGAAAATCCCTTTGTCTTAGGGTCTATCAAGCAGATTTCAAACAAATCCCGGGGCTCAAGTTCTACATGGCTCTTGCTCGCGGTAGGGTTCCTGGCGGATTTGTTTTCGGGCAAAAATCATGATTTGGCAGTTGTCTGTTCCTGTGGCAAGAAAATCAGATTTTTGTGACGGATAAAACAATGAACTCGGGAGTATACAAAAGGGAGTGCCTCAACAATCGGATTTTACCCTTCGTTATGTCCCAGGTCCCAGATCTAGCCAGCTTCCATTACAGCAATGAAGTGCTACAATGGTACAACGAAATGGCGTCCAGTTTATCCTAAAAGATCCATAATTCATGCCCCAAATTGTTCTCAGTTCCGTCCAACAGAGAATTATTGGCCCTTTTTTCTCAATGATCTAGCCTTTATTGATTTGGTAATGGAGTTATCGTACTATTTATGTTTATGTTTTGTGTTTCGTGATAACATTGATCTTATTGAAAAGTTGTATTTTGTAAGTACCTGAAATAATTTCAAACGAACCTGAAAAATCCCGGAGAAATCAGGAAATTTAGTTTTCTGTATCGAGTTACCTTTCCAACATACCCTCGACCAAGGAATAAGCAAATAGTGGAAGCAATAAGCTTGAAATGTTAAGAAAGAAGATGAAAATAGTCCAATTTTCCCCCGTCTACCATATACAAAAAACTATGGAAACCTTATCAAGAATCACTTCATGGCACCACCTCAACGCACACCACGCTTCGAAACGACCTGGGCTATCTTATGCACCCAAGTCGAAACGCCTTTATCATTCAAAACCGTTTATAATATTACATTTCGTTTCACTGTCCCAACGAGGCCTCTGTTGGAAATAAATTCATATTTACATTAACACAGTGAAGCGCGGGCTGTTTGCTCAATTCACTGACAAAAACATATCGGATGAACCGAATGCCTATCTACTGCTTATACAAATACTAGCTAGAAGGCAAACCGGCAAGAAAACAACAACCTGTTGCCGGATAAACACGACTCAACATACCGAAATTATTCAGTTCCAGTCTGTCTCTAAAGCGAATAGCACCTAATCCTGTCGTTCTCGTCGTTTGCGCTGCGCACCATAAAGTTGCGGTTCGACTATCGTTCGCTGTTTATACTGATTCTGCTGGTTAGTTGCAAGAAAACAAAAAATATGCAGTCTTTTGTGCTCGTACCGGAGAATAGTGATTTTCCTATTCAAAATCTTCCATACGGAATATTTTCAACTCAGGAAGATGTAAGTAATAATGACGGAGTTGAAGCAGAACACTTGTTTTTGCTTAAAAACATTTTTTTTTCTAATCGAAAAACCAGTCTCGACATCGCCTGGGAGTCGCCATCGGAGAACATGTTTTAGATCTTGGAGCCGTGAAGAGTTTCTATCCCGTGCAGTATCATGTAGGTTAAATTAATTATCTTATACATTTTCATCTTCATTCATTTTAACAAATTTCTTCTTTCTATCAGGATGCTCTGACTGCTACCGTTTTGAATCCACTGATGTCACTTGGTTTCGAAGCGTGGGATGTAGTTCGCCGTATTACCCAAAATATTCTTTTGGAGGGATCCGAGCTGCACAAGAATGCAAATCTGCAGAAAACAGCTCTAGTTTTACAATCTTCTGTTCAAATGCATCTACCAGCTAGCATTGGAGATTACACTGACTTTTACTCTTCTATTCATCATGCCACAAATGTGGGCATCATGTTCCGAGGCAAGGATAATGCTCTGATGCCAAACTGGAAGCATCTACCCGTGGGATATCATGGTCGCGCAAGTTCGGTGGTTGTTTCCGGGACGCCAATCCGTAGACCACTTGGTCAGACTTTACCAGTGGAAGGGGCAGATCCTGTCTTCGGACCATGCCGTTTGTTTGATTTTGAATTGGAAGTGGCATTTTTTATCGGTGGACCACCTACTGAACTCGGAGAACGCGTGTCAACCAACGAAGCTGCCAAACGCGTTTTTGGGTTCGTCGTTATGAACGATTGGAGTGCTAGGGACATTCAGAAATGGGAATATGTTCCACTAGGACCATTTACGGCTAAAAATCTTGGAACGTCAATTTCACCGTGGGTCGTACCCGTGGCAGCTCTGGAGCCATTTAGAGTGGAAAATTTCCCCCAGGAACCGGAACCCTTCCCATACCTGAAACACGATCAAAAATTCAACTTCGACATCAAACTGGAAGTCGACATTAAACGTAAGAATTTTGTTTGTCTTATTCTGCAACGCGTTGTCAAACCGGTTTGTAACCGGGTGACGATAGAAATTTTTTGAATATCATTATTTTATGTTCTCCGATATTTCTTATGTAGCCGCTAAAGGTGCCTCGACAACTGTCTGCCGTTCCAACTATAAAAACCTGTATTGGACAGCGCTGCAACAAATCGCTCATCACACTGTTACCGGGTGTAATCTGAAGCCGGGTGATTTAATGGCATCAGGTACAATCAGCGGTGATGCCTCCGATTCGTTTGGGTCGATGTTAGAGCTGAGCTGGAAGGGTACCAAACAAGTACAACTACTGGGTGGTGAAAGCCGCAAATTTTTGCAAGACAATGACGAAGTCATTATCCGTGGTTATTGTCAGAATGATGAAGTAAGAATCGGGTTTGGAGCATGCAGTGGTGTAGTACTTCCAGCTAAGCCTTTCGAGTAAATAAGTGGAAAATAAGTGATGTTTTTACGCATGCTAAATTGTTGATGTGATGTTTTTTACCCAGGTAAAATGTTTAAAAAGTGTTTTATGTATTGAAATTTCAAGGTTATTTTCTATAGCATGTCAACATTCTTCGTGTTTAGTTAACTAAATCAATAACTCGATCAAACTCCAATTTATGATAGGTGAAATACATTGTTACCATTGCAATCTCAGCATGACGTGTGCAGCAGTGTTTTATTTTGAAGGGAAGAGGGTGAGGCTCTCTGTAGTTTGAAAATAATAAAGTGCTTCTTTGTTTGAAAGATTTCGAATTCAAAAAAATGTTCAAGGTTAATTTATTTAAACAAGTGAACACATATTTGAGTTTTTATTATTTATGCAAACGTTATATACAATTTAATTATAAAAAAATCGATGTTGAACGATCTTCAAATACAATCTTTGGAAGATAACAAAAATCCCGAATTTTCACGCATCTTAGCCAGCACAATCCACACGGAACCCACGAAAGTTGCATCACAACCTTTTGAAAACCTTGATTTTGAAGGTTTCACCAGTTTAGAAGTGACATTTATTTGAATTAATGAATCATATGATCCGTGAACAGTTTTTAGGCAAATTTCTATTCAAGAAGAACAAAACTAAAATCTTATTTTCTCGAGGTTCTATAAATTTTTTTTTTTATAACAACGTTAGAGTAGCAGGAACAAGGGTATGCAACGTTGTATCGAACTGTTCGAATGATAAATGTTCAATTACAATACCAATGAGGGCCAACAACAAAAAGACCGTTGTTAGATTTTAATACAAAATGTGCTTGTTTGAAGAATTGTGTACCGTTCTTCATCGTGCTTAATTTCCGAAACAGTCAAAAATTAAAATTGTTTTTTACATCTGTATTTGATAAACACTAATTCATTTTTATTTTACAACTGCATTCGTAATCAGGGATCTGAAACTATGGATTTTCGGTTAGAGATCACTTAGTGCTTGCCGGTATCTCCTACATCCTACACTGCCGGTGGAAGCATTACTGTCCCATATGACATTTGGAATTTTTTGATTTTTTTATGCCAACCACAACACTTTGATGTGTACTCTTAATATATAATTCAATGAGGTGTGATTTTTTTCCATCTGAAAAATGGACGCATACTTGTCCCACTAGGAGCAATTTTTGTTCTAGTGGGACAAATATGCGTCCAATTTTCAAGTGGGACAAATCGACTAGGCATTTTTCCGAAATTGATCATTTGTAAGATAGGACAGTAATGCGTCCACCGGCAGTACATCTCTATCCAGGGATTCATTTTTGATACTTCTGGAAGTCCATTCGAATTTATCAGGGATTCCACTCAATGACAATTGTGTGGCAGTTAGCTCAGAGATGCTTCTAGAGTTGTTTTGAGTATTTTTCAACTTTTCTTCACTGTTGTTCTGATCTTCAAAAAAGATATTGAATGCTTTAAAAACAAATCTGGGATCTTTTCATAACTATTCTTAGGTGGAAGCATCTAAGCATCGGCCGTAGCTCTGAGATGCTTCCAGCATAGTTCTGAGAATGTTGTCCCCACTCATTTTGATTTCATTGGAATTATATGCCGGTAGCTGAACCTGCAAGTATAATTGTAGTGTCTTAGTTGGACACGTACTAACATACCGTAAGCGTGATAATGTTTGCACCATTGACCAACACTAAAATCTCCAAAGACTTCGGCCTCCACACGCTTCCGGAACGCATACCAGATCCTAATAATGTAGCCTGCATCCATTTCTCTCCAGGTACACTCATTTGTCTGAGGCTTGCTGTACTTGGGTGACCTTTAGAACAGTCCTCGGCCATCATGCCGCGCCATATAGAGTAATCCAGTGGATTAAGATCGGGGCTGGATGGTGGCCACATATCCTTCGCCCAGAACGGCTGATGTACCTGCAACCACTTCTGAGTGCGGTTCGAGGTGTGGCACGAAATCCCGTCTTGTTGAAATACCACATTTGGATTCAGGCCGTACTGCTCTTTAATCCACGGAAGAATATGCTAACTTAAAATTCCGATGTAGACCTTCGTTTTTACTTTGTCACCTTCTGACCGGGTTCATTTTTTAGCCATCGGAAGCCATGAATCCAGAGTGCTAGCTTAGAAGTACGTTTTTAAATTTGTAGGTTACGTTGTTTAGCGAAAGAAAAGTAATATAGTGATCGGTACTGGAATCAGTAAACATGCTCTCGCCGGTGAAAAGGATTACCGAATTTTTTGAGGCAGTTCAAACTTTTTTTGCATCCCACTACTCGTAGCTTCTGGATGTGG
Source organism: Aedes japonicus (assembly GCA_034211315.2). Lineage (NCBI taxonomy): Eukaryota > Metazoa > Arthropoda > Insecta > Diptera > Culicidae > Aedes > Aedes japonicus. The sequence continues at coordinate 98,885 of JASCZW010005835.1, forward strand.
TTGGTAATCATGTGAGTTTTTATCCGTGCTCTCGACTTCACCCCGCCATCTTCCTTTACGATCTTCCGTGCTGTAAACTCGCTGATCCCGTGTTCCTTCGCCGTTTTCCTAATTGAACGCACTGGATGTGTCCAAATCTTCCTTTTGATAGCAGCGATGACTCTCGGAATCCGAGCAAAACTCGAACGACATGTGGCACCTTTGCAGATAGTTTGACAATTCATTCATTATGAACCAATCAAACAGTACAGTTAAACTTTCATTCCATTAGGGAACGTCCATTAATTACGTCACGCAAAAATTGACTTTTTATAACCCCCCCCCCCCTTGTCATGTTTTTTGTATGGACCTTCAAAATTTTTTGTATGGATCGTCACGTTTTCCCAAACCCCCCCTCCCCCCTTACTGCGTGACATAATTAATGGACCTTCCCTAATGGAATGAAAGTTTAACTGTACTGTTTGATTGGTTCATAATGAATGAATTGTCAAATTTACCGAAATATGCGGTTGACAAAAATAAATCCAATCAACAATAACCGAACATCGGTTTATAAAATATTACCGAACACTTTCAAACAAACCGAATTTTCTGTTGCAATTATGGAATTCGATTCTTTTGGCGGTATTTGGCTGAATTTTGGTTAAAATAGGTTAGAATTTCATAGTAATGAAACCAGTTTTGTCAGTTACAATGTTTATTGATGCAAAAAATCCTCATACATTTTCCTATTTTAAAATTGCAAGCCAGAGACATAACCTGAAATGTGTTCATGGCATTAAAAACAGAATATATTGGCAGTTAGCGCTACATAACGATCCTTGGAGTGTGTATTTTTGTGGTTGTTGTTGTTGCATTTTGTTGGTTTTAGGTTGGGTGACGTGCCTCACATTCGCCAGTTACGTGTTATTTTGTTTCCGCTGGTACTCCGCAGATACCGCATAATTCTCTCCACAGCGCTCCAACGACTGCACCACTGCACCCAGGATTGCTGCAAAACTGACTTGCTTGATTTACAGCAAAGCTAATATCTAGCATGGTTGCTTGTGCTAGATAAGTTAAACAGCTAATCGCTTCTTGATAGGAAATTTGTTTCCTCTCATGATCGCGGCCCGTGTGGCAGGTAACATCGATTTGTCCAGCTTCACAGTCACCTTAGCTGGAGTTGAAATTACAATTTTCCAAGTCGAATCTTCATCGTATACTCTCAACGTTTTGCTCCTGGTCGATGGACAACTTTCCATTCTGCAGATCTCTTGTGATGCACAAGCCAAGACAAAATTTAGCCTTTCAAAGGACCTTCAAACTGTTCAAGAACTACTTCAACTATCGCTTCAGTTTGGCATCATTTGTTAAGATTAAGAAGTCGTCGACTTAGATTGTTAGGGACAGCATCTTGTCTCCATTGAGCTGAAAATACAGACATTAAGCAACCACCTTGGAACGTGTCATGCCGAAATCTTTCAAACCGCATCCAACTGATTGTTTCATACCCGGCTGAACTGCTTCAATCGATAAAGTGCCTTTCGCAGCCGACAAACCCTCGTTTGATCCAAGGCAAACCCTTCTGGTTGCTCCATGAAGAATACCTCGTCTTGAAGTTTGCCTTGTAGGAAAGCCGTTACCATATCCATTTGATCGATTGTGCTTCACCGAAAAGGCTAATAAGTAACGAATGGTAGAGTATCGTACAACTGGAACACAAACCTCATCATAATCGATGCCTGATCGCTGGGAGTAACCTTCCACCACTAACCGGGCCTTGTAGCTATCGATATTGCCATCTGCTGTACGTCTTGTTTTGAATACCTACTTGTTCCGAATAGATCACAATCTGATCAGCTCAACGCTTCCTCATACTATTGTGGATCATCAATCAACGTTCCAATAACAGCATTGATAATTGATGGAGACTGTGGGGAAATAACATCGCCAGTAAACGAATCATAACTGACAAAGTCATTGTACCTACCTGTAGTTCGGCGCTCGTGACCGCTGTGCCTAAGCCTTTGCTGCTCGTGAGCTGGTCTCTCAGTTTGCGTTGGGGGCGCAGGTTCGTTGTCTTCGCCCAGAGATTCAAAATCACTCTCGCTGCTTTCCGAACTACGATACAGATCCACAGCTTCATGAAAGATTTCACCACAATCCACGATTGAGTGCTCGGTCGTGTACATTTCCATAAAATTCCACGGATGCGGAATCATCTGCTTGCTCGACCAGTTTCTACAGCGTCCTCTTCATGGCGAACGCCCAGGTCATGTAATTCTCGTGACCCTTGAGCCTTTCGATGAATAGCATAGCAATTTCGCTCTTAATTCCGTTTTTTGCTGGAACCACCTCAGCATTGCTACTTCCTTCAGCGATTGCGGTCATCTTGGAAATTCAATCTTGAAATCTTCCTGCAGTGGCTAGTTTTGGGCGATAAACCAGTTTGGGCGATAGAGTGATTGATAACGAATGACATCGACACAACATGCATGGCGCGTTTCGTATTGCTTCGGTTATCTATTTCACCATCACACTCTGTGAGTGGCTCCAATAACATCCTGACTATTGGTTTAAATCTGTTCAAATCGGATATCCAGCAATATGAAAAAGCATTTTGTTTATCCAAAGAAAACCGCCATTAACTTAGTGAGTGGCTTCCAAAGCATACTTACTGTTGGTATAAATCGGTTCAGGTCAGACATCCGTACTAAAATATAAATATTTCACTAGACAGCCTATCGTTTAACAAAATGAAATCTGTTGCCACCCAATCGTGTTATCCAACCTCCCAGTGATTTCTCGTGGAAGTGTAGATGAAGTTATCGGCTACCAAAGAAGCGAGTATCACGTTTACACAGTCCTACCCTTGCCTTATTTGACCAGTATCCGGGCGAGGCTGGCGCCGGTATTGCCTTAGTTTGACATCACCGGTTTTTACACATTGAGGATATATGCTAATCTCAAGGATCATCTGTAGGATCTCTGTGTAATAAGAGCTAATTTGGCAATAACGGAGGAAGCAACCTCGGGCAGTCAATCATGCTCATGCTCATACTCATGTTTTAGTAAAACGATTGTTATTGAAAATCTAAGTGAACTAATACTTTTTGACTGACCATGTCTCTATTTTCTATACTGAGGTACAATTAAAAAAAAACATTGTGACCGTCACAAAAAGCGGTCAGGTTTTGAGCGTTAATATCTCATTCGTTTCTCTTCGTGTTGATTTCAATATTGAAAAGTTTTGATTTCATCATTAAACTATTGAAAATAAAGCAAATATAAGGTAATTTCTTATAATTTCATTTTGCAGAGTAAATTTACAAAAGGCGAAGAATTTACCTATTACTGGCATCAAATACATGTATAAGTAAGGGAGATCTCATATCTCATATGCAGCAGTGAACCATATGAAAGTTGGAGTTGTTCAGAGCGGCATTAAGCCAGTATTGAATTGGCAGCTGGCGATGACAAGTACCCTGGAGGTTGCTCTGGCGAGCAACAATTGACCAGGTAACTGGTTCTATCGCCTTTGGCTAGGCAGCCGTAGATTATGCTGTCGATTTACCAAGCTAGTGGTGAATTTGTAACCAATCGGTAGGCGCGACCACGAGAGAAATAAGTGTGATCTAGTTGGCAGCAATCTTTCGGTAAGGCGGTTAAGTGGTATGAATGGTATGAGTTGGCCACCATCATCAGGTCGGTATCGTGTTCGGAAGAAATTTCTTTTTCTATCCCAAACCCATGTCACTTTTTTCTTTCGGAAAAATATTTCGCCCGATTATTCCGTAAGTGAAGGTGACATTTCGTTCCATGCAGATCAATTGTCAAAATTTCGCTTGGTAATATTGAACACAATTCTGTCATCTCTTTACTATTTAGGTCGATACTGGCCTATCATCGGTAATATGTGTAGAAAATTGAAATTACTAGCAACATTAGCATGACCAGTTACTAGTTATTAGCAGGCAATTTATTTTTAACTATTTGATAACAATTGATGCAAGTATGACGCTAGTATTGTTGGCACATAAAGGTTAAAAGAAGATCGATTACACATGGACTAAAGGGTGTCCACAGTTAAATTGCATCACTTTAAACTCGTCCTCAAAAACAAGTCTCTCAATCGATTGTCATGAAATATTCAGGGAATAAAATACAATGTATAATCTTGGTTTAGGTATTTTTATGTCACTGTATTTCTTTACCAAATCCAAAAGTCCAAACTTTGTTTTTAATACCACGCATAAGATTTTGTACAACGCTTGAACCGACATTATTTTCCGCTTTCAACCATGACTTGAATATTTCCTGTTCTGTTGTGACAAGTTTAGGATACATTAATTGTTATGTTATGTATTCTCCGTGCGTGGAGTAACGATTATGATGTAGAAGGAGATGTTCGCTCATCACCATGAGGCACCAAGAGTGAACATTAATGTTTTTGGCTAGAATGAAAGATATGAAGAGAAACTGTTGAAAGTTCCGTCAGTGTGCGGCAGGTTGGAAATAGAACAGATGATTTTATTTAGGAAATTGAGCAAAAGGGCATGTATCCAATGGTACTCGAACTATGGACGTCAATTTTTGCCTAACATCCCACTGCGGGGTAGGTTGTAGTAACGGAACAAGTCCGCCACTTCAACAGGCCTGTAGCTAGCCCTCTAATGTTGTAGATATTTAAGTTCAAACAATATACTGATAGATAAAGTTGTCTGTTTCTTGAAACGAATTATCGACAAATAAGCCGAACTTATAGTACATAAATTACTCGTCCCATTCTTGCTTGTGATATGTAAAGTACGCAGTAAAATTAACCAGCCTAAAACGCAGTAAGTGGTAAGTTTTAATCACACTATTACAATGGCTACGAAAGCTTCTGCCATAATTTTATGTATCTTAAATATTTTGGCTCTATTAATCATTAATTGGACTGAGGCGCTTTTGTATAAAAAAATAAGTAAACTTTACCGCATCAAGCAACAACCAATATTTTTTAGTTCCGTTTGGGAGCACGCACTAGTCCGAAAGACAATTTAACGGAATCATTCGAAAATTTCAATGATGGGGACTGAAAGCTTCTATTGAATATAGTTCCTATAGATTAATAGTATGTGTTTTTAATAATCCATCCAGAAATTATCGTTTTTTATTTCAATTTGTTTGTTTTTCTGAAATATTATCAAAGTTAACAACCGGTATTATTGTATCAGATAGGTGTATCGATTGCAACCTAAGTATTCTAACATTTTAATTGATCTATATGGAATGTATTTTATGATGTCTAACGGGAGGCGATATTGGGAAGACATCAATTATAAAAAGAGGTCTTTGAGTGGGACAAGAGTACGAATGGCTTAGAATGGACAGTCAAATCGATTCTATTTCGGAAAATAATTATCAACTCTGTGTTTAACCTGTAATAAGTATGCTATAATGAAATAAGATCATCCAATAAATTGAAAATTAAAGCATTAAATGATTTTATGCTAATTTCTACCAATAAAAATCTATGAAATTTATAGATTTTGAATTCAAATAATATCTATAGATGATTTATTAGGGTTCAAGAATAAGCATGTTTTTGTTATATAGATTTTGTTATTAGAGATTCAATACCTTTATCAACTTTTACTTCTCTTCTATATTTTTCAATTTTTCGTTTGCTTGCTCAATAATGTTCATGCAAAACTGCATACCTTGCATGAACGGCATTTGGCGCAATGTTTGATCTAACTCAACGTAAAATTATTTAAATTTGAGCTGAGTAACTTCATCCGTTGAATTCCTAGAATCCACCAGTTTTGATAATGTTGCCGCCACTGAAGACAATATTTCGTCCAAAAACTCGTCCGAATTGCCGTTTTTTTTGGTACGGCTTCGACTGCGGCTCGATGGTGTCGCAGAAACTGTGAAGGCCTGGAAAGTAATTTGTAAAGTATTCTAAGTTTCAATAATTTCAAATTCGTTACAAAAACAAACCTCGTTTTCTTCTGACAGCCATTCTTCCTCGAACTCTGCAGGTTTTTTAAGAGCTGTCGTTGACGAACGGTCTCCAATGGAGACCGTGTAAGCACCCGGGCACAGGATGGCCGAAAAAAGCTCATAGCTTCAGCTAATGGCCATCGTTTCTGATATATATCGAATCGCTGAGATCCATCCGATTGGTAAAGCTTCCATATAATCTTTTGGAGTTTAGCTTTATCAAGAAATATTCTAGAAATTTACGAATTAGTTTATTTAAGTTTACTTTAACAATGTATGTTTTTACCTGGTACATTCCCTCAGAGCATCCCAGTACTTCCGGCACTCATGGACACTGATGGATTTACTCAGGGACGATGAAATAGTGCAACTGGTTTGTTGCCAAATAGCATCTTTAGCCATTTTATCGGCTCCATTTTAATATTTTTTTCCTGGTTAAGTTCAAACTTGCAAAATCCGCCCGGAAGCAATTCGGAATGATTCGTTCCCGTCAAAGCAGTAGTGTGTAGAGATGAATTTTATTTCCCGGAGTGAATCCCGCGGTTGGGTTTACACCTCAGGAAAACAGTATTTTTTGTGTAGACTTTATTCCCGCCACGGGAATTCAAATCCTGGGCTCCATTTAAAACACACAGGCGCCAAAATCCCGTGACGCTTTACCCGAACTGTAAACCAGCCTTTAAGACCACAACTCACACCAATACACCCTCGAATATTCTTACAAAATAACAAAGCGAATCAAAACAAAAACAAAGACACTTGTACCAAAAGGTAAAGCAAAGCGCAAGAATGCATGGCAAGGTGTAGACTGCAAGGTGTACTTCGAAACTAGGGGTTCTCCAACAGTGAACCAATTTCAAATTGCTAGTTGCACATTGATTGTTGGTTAAACGTTCCCCGAAACATTTTATGACACGAGAAACTGTAGACTGGTGAATTTTCAACATTTTTCCGATGGCTTGGTGCGAAAGAAGTGTTGTCGAGGTGCGTGTGCAAAATGTTCTCGCGCACTTGCTGTTCCTTCGACTCCATTTTCGAAACTACGACACATTTCACAATGAAACTCACGCAGTGTAAACAATACACGCTGAGGTAATTTCACCCAAAATTTCGTTGAAATCAACTAACTTCTTGTGGCGATAATCAAAGTGCAATGTTATGAATATCGATAGTTTATTTCGGTGAGTGAAGGACAGAATTGAAGTGATCAAGCAAGCGCTGGATTGCCATTTTGACGTAGGACTACGTCTGTGTTTTCAATACTGGGGTACACGTTCGAATTGCGAAAATTTGGAGCGTCACGAAAAATATATAGGTTTTGAACGTTAATAACTAAGTCATTCCACGATTGATTTTCAAAATGTTTGCACCAATCGATCGGAACATTTTCTACGCTTCGATTTAAATATTAAAAACTATTGATTTTTAACATTCAACTATTGAAATTAACGCAAATATAAGGTGATGTCTTATAATGCCGATTTTTCAGAGTAAATTTACCAAATACACAGTACTTTGCTAGCACAGACTTCATATTTAAGTAAGGAACGTCTCCTATGCATCAGGAAAAGATATTTAAGGGAGACACGTTGAAATTTTCCTTCAGTCTTTCAGCGATCTCAAAGATGTTGAGTCAGTGCTCGGCTACGCACCGTCACCGGATTGCAGCTACCACTCGTTCGCATTCACTGTCTGCTATGGAAGGTCTCTACACCGAGTGCGTTGGTGCTGGAGCCCCGTCTATTTCGCTGCGGTGGTGAAATACCTGGCCGATGAAGTGCTCGAGATGGCAGGAAATACCAACCCGTGACAACGCGTCGACCAAAATCATACCACGTCACATGTAGCTGGCCATCCACACCGACGCAGAGCTGATGAAACTTTTTCGGTGTGAACATTTCACAAAGTGATGTATTTTTCAGGCTGTCCTGCTGTACAAGAAGACCGAGTGAAAAGCCCAAGTTCAAATGGAACCATGTTCTCCCCGTCAACTAAAAACCGTCCTTTTCAGGACGAACAACATAATTTGCCCATCTAAAGAGTTTGTTAATTTGAAGTTTCTCTTGCGTTCATCAACATTTACATTCCCACGCACTGGCTCAACATGGCATAGCTTTAAAGGTCGCGTCTCGGAGTAAATGGCTAAACATGTTTAATAACCAACAAACGAAATATATGTCCATATCTCGACTCTCTTTGGTTGGGGGTTTTGTCCCTGAAAAGGGCATTTTTCTTTTACATAAGGTGATGTGAATTTAACATCCGAAGCCATACAGCGTGATGATTTCATTTCCTCGCTGGTGTCTGCCGCAACTAGTGAGGCCCGTCCCCTTTTGTAAAATTTGTTTCGCATAGCCTTTGTGTTACCACCTTCCTTTCATTCAATGATACCCGATGCCATTATATAAAAAAGGCCCTTGCATGGTCAGCAGTCATTTGTGATACGTTGCTGTTACCAGTCGCATTCACCGTCTGCTTGGGAACGGTGACTGCGCCACGCCGAGCTCGTTGGTGCCGGAGCCCCCGTCTACTTCACTGCGGCGATGGAATACCTGGCCACTGAAGTGCTCGAGATGGCAGGAAATACCAACCCGCGATAACGCGTAGACCAAAATCATACCACGTCACATGCAGCTAGCCATCCGCAACGACGCAGAGCTGATGAAACTTTTCCGGTGTGAACATTTCAAAGAGTGTTGTATTTTTCAGGCTGTCCTGCTGTACAAGAAGACCGAGTGAAAAGCCCAAGTTCAATTGGAACCATGTTTTCCCCCGTCAACCAAAATCCGTCCTTTTCAGGACGAACAACATAATTTGCCTATCTAAAGAGTTTGTTAATTTGAAGTTTCTCTTGCGCTCATCCAAATTTACATTACGACTCACTGGGATACACATGGCATAGCTTTAACCGTCGCAGATGGACAAGCAAGTGGACAAACAGGTTGGACCGCTGCCGAGAGAGCTCGTTGTTATCGGGCGAACAAGAAAGCGGCCGAAGGTAATGCGTCTCCATCTACTAGTTGGGACGCTGGAGAAGGCCCTTCAACTCGAGGTAGGAAATCTTAAATTACTTTCGTCAAGAAAATAGCAGGTTTTCAGATAGAGCGTCATATTCATGACAGTTTTCACAATGTCATGACAAATAAATATTTAAGCTGTTTTAAATAATAGCATGAGGCGATTTTTAAACATTTAGAGAAATTATTAAAGGCTTATTTAATTCCTGCACGAAAATTATCGTTTAACATTGATTAAATGACAATGATATTACATATTCTAGAATTAATTTTACTTATTCTTGAAAGAATATTGAACTGTATAAGTTACATATACTGGAATGAAACCTTGTATGGCAGCCAATAGCTTTTATGAAGGTTCTCAAGTGGACTCTTTATGGTCTTATAAAGGTTTTATTAACTTATTTTTACAATCGTCTATAGACTGGGCCACTTTGTACAAATTTCGGCTTTAAAGAAGCATAGAGGAGGTATTGGTAGACAAAACAGTTTTGTATGTAGTTTTATCAGCAAAGCCGGGAGGAGTGCTATACGGCTGGAACAAAACTAAAATTGTTACTTGGGAGTGGTTAATTTGTAGCCAGATGGTAAGCGCAACCACGAGGTGCTTGTGTTTGATCTAGTTGGTAGACATCATTCGGTAAGGCGCTACATTGGGTGGTATGAACGGTATAAGCCAGCCACCATCATCATCGCTAATGTGTGCAGAAAATGCATTAACTAGCAACATTAGCATGACCAGTTACCAGTGATTAGTAGATCATTGAAAATCCGTCCTTTTTAGGACAATATGATTTTCCCAGCTAAAGAGTGAAATCATAAAATATCCGCGTGCTTTGGGAAACCTGTAGTGAATACAATCGATTCCCACCTGAAATGTGTGAGTGTCGGTAGTATTTCCACATTTTGTGGTTTTTTGTGCTGCGCCCCCGCACCCGGAAGAGGAGTTACATCAGCTTGGTTTTGCTTATTAGTGGTAGTTAGGGTTGAGCTTTGTCGCGAGTGAATCGATGATTATTAGCAGTTTTGAAGTTCGATATAGAGTGGCCTCGTAGCGGGCATTTGATTATTGGTAGAGTGTGGAGTGCAAAAAAGAAGACCAGTGCGTGTAGAAAACGGCCATTTGCTTATCAGAAGCAGCAAACGAAGACAATGCGCATGCGTGCGGGAAAGGCTGCCACATAATTTCAGATGCGTTCACCATGTAGTGTACAGAGTTTTCTTATGCAGGTAACATATATATCGGGCGGTTTGGCCACGTTAATTTTTGCGCTTATTTTAGCGGGAGTGCATGAAATTAATTACGAGGCAACGACGAGAAATTTTATGTTTACGAATGAACAAGAGAGTGTAACGAAGGAAGCGGCAATTGGTGAAATGTATCTGACTAGAACTATACAACGTCAACTTTATTTTTAAATAATACCAAATACGTGCCTGGTTTGGAAATTAAAGATTTCCAAATCTGGAAGTGTGTTGCAGTGCCCTTATCCAAATGATATCGGTAATGTTTACATGCGGGGCTTATTGTATGTGAAAGAAACCTCGGAATGGGCGTGACTCTCCAGACATTCTGAAATGGGTTGCTGGATCTGCAGTAGAGCTATCACTTTCTAGCTCTCGGATTAAAGCTGCTTCCAATGGCCACTTGAGGGATTGTTGTAAACAGATTTCTTCCATAATACCATTGCCGGCCAATGAGTGTTAGATTGTACACACACACACACACACACACACACACACACACACACACGCACACACACACACACACACACACACACACACACACACACACACACACACACACACACACACACACACACACACACACACACACACACACACACACACACACACACACACACACACACACACACACACACACACACACACACACACACACACACACACACACACACACACACACATATATATATATATGATTTTCCCAGCTTAAGAGTTTGATTGATTGGAATTTATCTAACGGTATCGACATTTTTGTCAATTGGCAGCCAGCGGTGACCGAAATAGTTTCAGTTTTCCCTTCGTCGCATACTTAAAATCTTGTGTACAATTTTAAACACAACTCGGAAATTAAAACGGTCTCAATATTATTCCGGAGCGCAAGCTTATGGCAAGAACAGCATACTAAATAGAAATTTTACAAATTGCGACCGTCACGAAATATTGGAAAAATCAGCTGGAGATTTTTGCCACGGTCAAAAAACAAATATCATTAATAATTGACTTTGAATTCCCATACAGACTTTCAACAATCTATAACGCAATAAGGATAATGGTCTCCAGCTGGTCAATCATATCAACATAATCACCACTGCCAGCACAGCCGTTGCCCTTTCATCACACCAACATTTGAACCCTGCCAAATGATTTCTGAAGAGCAAATTGTAAAATTTTCTAATAAACTTACTTATCTATGCCGATCCAACCTCCCATTAAAACAGCACTTACATTGCAATGTCACTACGTAGTCCTACGTCAACTTTGCGTACAACCCCATTGGGCTGTCCCTTCTAGTTTTTTATGACATCTTAAAGAAAGCAGTCTCAAGATCAATTCTTCATCACACTGCTGTTTGCCATGGCGCTTCATTTGAAAAAAATTAGGCTTTCATTTTGTAGGTTACAGATATTTATTTACTTTTTTTCATTGCACATTTCACAATTGCATTTTTTTAGTTTATCTTTCGTTTAAACAACACATAACATCTATTGTGTTTTAGTTGGCATAGTGGTCTATAGTTAGTGGGCTGTCAAAGTTTAACTTGATTCTTAGTTTTTGATTGTTGTCTCTTGACAATTGTTTCATATACATTATTATGCACGCTTATGTTGATGTTAGTTTTTGTTCTGTTTTTGCTAAAACCATCGACGAGCCTTGGCGACGACTTTTACGTCTGGGAGATGCTTTCGTTGGAGTTTCAATTTGAAATTACATTTTCTTTTTCTTAGTTTGCATTAATGATACATGTGTCAATGCTGTTGTTTTGTTAATGATTAAACAAGTTTGTCCTGTTTCAACAAATCAAGCAACTAATTAGTATGATTCGTTTTTTCTAAAGTTGCTTTAATATACGATTTATGATTCCCTTCACTCTCGAGATGTAATATACATGATGGTGAAGAAGGGCTTTTACTCAAACTGCTAGTCAATTAATTCCATAGTTATCCTTAGAGATAACATTGCCCTAGTTCACCACGATAGAAGGTATCTGAGAACGAATGGAAATCATGGTTTAATTAACATTTCGTTCGAAGGAAGACTTTGTGATTTTGTTGTTCATTTTCTCTCTTGATTTTTTTAGTGTTTTTGAACTCTAAAATATATGCATCATTACATGGTTGGAATAAACTACTAACTGCCTAAATAAAGTTCCATACTCAAACTTAACTTCGTATAGGTGTTAAAACTTCAAGCACTTCATTGTTTAATTACGCTAGGTTGAATTACACTTTGTGTCAGTCGCTAAATATATTTTGTTTGATGGAGAATAAACTCAAATTGGAAATTGTAACTTAATATTGAAAATACTGCTGCTATGTTTAAGATCTTTGGCAAATACTTGATATTAACAAGCTCACAATCAGTTTCATTACGAATTCCTAGTCAACAATCTTTTGAAACGATCAGTCGTTTTAGCGTTCATCTTTCCAATTCCTCTGGCTGTGGGAATATGAGTTTAAAGCAATATGTTTCTTGTGTAATACTAGCGCTGTTATATTTACATCGTTCACAACGTAATCGTGAGCAGAGGCAAAGGAACATTCAACGAAATAAGAAATAATCTTATAGTACAGCTATACATATATTCAGTTGATTTATGCTAACCGCTCGTTTTAACATTAGTTCATTTATTGCACACTACACATTGATGAAATGTTCATTTGTCCATGGGATTGAAAATAAAGCAAACAAAATTTTATTGAAACAGATTTCATGTGGAAAAAAATAAATTTCTTTATGAGTTATGCCTTTAAGGTACATTATTTCTGTCACCAGTACTCAAATGCGAAACAGGATGAACATGTATATAGATAATGGGACAATGTTTTTACTCGGTATACAGTATATATATTTTGTGTATATAATTCTTTCTGCTTTAATCGTTGGCAACAATCAATTTCCGTAAATAGTTTTACTATGGTTTTTTTTGTTAAGAGACTTCGTTTCAGTTTGTTCGTTTGGATAAATCCATAAACGTGTGGTTTGAATTTTGCTTTTATGTCGTCAGTTTTATTCTCAAAACCAACGCTAACGATATGTTCATACAAACAGAAACGTGGTAAATATAACTGATCTTGGTTCTACGAACTATTCAATATTCAATTCTAATGTCTGGGATTGCAGATTATAGTTAACTGTAAATAAATAAAATTCAACCTATATATTACGGTAATATTTCATTGATATGTCATTAAAAATGATACTCCTTGGTTGAGAAATGTACTATTTTTCTAAACTCCAATGAAACTGTCGAAAAAGGTGTGATTGGGCAGTTTCTTATTGATTCCAAACGCCAAGTTTGCTCTCGATACATACTCAGCGAATATAGGGAGAGTCTTCAAATTTTAGTCTAATTACGCATTAAGATCCAATAAAATATTGCTATTCTTTCCACCTTACAGATCTTGACCAAGACGGTCAATTTCATTGAGCATGAAGTCGACGTCGGATTTGATGACGGCGATAGATGAGATGATTGACCGGAAGAAGTTGGGACGCCGATCGTCTGGCTGGTATCCAACCATCAATGTTCCGGACTGCATCATACGGGACTTGATGATGGGACATATTTTTCCAAGTTCCTTTTCTTTCTTGGAATCATGAGGAACTCCCCGTAATCTCTTCGGGATGTACCAGAACGATACATTTACGCACTCCGGCTCCAGGATAAGGTAAAATTTGTCCGATTGTTCTTTGATTCGCTTCACCTGATACTCAGCCATCTCCATCAAGTGGTCCATATGTTTTTCAAATCCGTCGGTACCCTTGGAACGCCACTGGAGCCACAGTTTGAAAATGTCGTTGTGACGTCCACACTGAATGACCTTATCGCCAGTGTCGTAGCTGATGTCGTACAACTTGTCGGTCATGAATAGATACTCAGCCGACATCTGGTTACAGCTGATCAACAGTCCCTGGAAACATATTGATTCATTAGGTATGGTTTAAATGGAATGCAATTTCGTTTATTCTACTGATTCTAAACTTCGCTTGAGCATTGCTAGGAGAGTAGTAGTTGGAACGCTTATGGGTAAAACGAGCAGCTGACGGTGGCCGACATTTCAACTCTGTTCGTACGTTTTGGAAAGATAAATTTCTCCTTCAGTGGGGATGCGTTGTAATCGGGGAAACATGGTTTTGCACTTTACCCAGTGTTGCAACGATTCTCACCGATTGGGTTTAAGAAGTATTTTATTCTGAATGGATTCTAATTGATGAACGTTTTTTTTTCGTGTGCTTAAAAAAGTTTACAATATGCATTTATGATTTCTTGTTAAACGTAAATACTACTGAGACTCAGAGATAAATATGATTTAATTTTATGTCTATTTGATGAATTGTTAAATCCTGATTTGATGCCCAAATAATAAATATCGACATACTCAAAGTTACGCTCCGGATGCTAGGATGCTGCTACAGAGAAGCCATTATATTTGCAGTCTTTAAATAAGTTCAATTTAGGGTATACACACTTAGAAAAAATCGTGTAAATTTATGACTAAAAGAATGCACATAAATGGAGTGGCCTTAATGATATAATAATCTGTTGCATGGAAAATACACCAATCAAATTAAATTTTGACCCTAATCTATTACGACACATTTCGAGTTAATGTAATATTTCAAGACGCTACCCCAGCTTTATAATCAGGACCCCAACTTTATAATCAGGAGTTCATGTTATAATTGTTACTTGTATGTGGTAGGGTCTATTGAAATCATCAATATTTATAATCAATTTTCCTCTTTTGCCCTGCGGTAACAATATTAGGAGATAAAAGATCATAAGGGAACGTCCATTAATTACGTCACGCAAAAATTGACTTTTTATAACCCCCTCCCCCCCTTGTCACGTTTTTTGTATGGACTTTCACATTTTTTTTATATGGATCGTCACGTTTTCCCAAACCCCCCTCCCCCCTTACAGCGTGACATAATTAATGGACCTTCCCTAATTCCTGCCTTGATGTGTAATGATTATATGACATCAGAGCAATTAATTTAGATTTGGTAGCTGATTCAAAAATGTGCAGTTCAGTTTACTACTGCAGAGAGCAAAAGAATGTTCACAATGACTGCCTAGAGTCGAGATATAACATAGACTAACTCTAAGACCAGTAGGTCCCGAACAAATACTAACACATAACTGAAGCAAATATGATAAGAACAAGAGAAGAGGTTACATAAATGGTCTTGTAATTTTAAAGCACAATGGCAAGCAACCAATATGATTTCTGAAGGTAATATCAACAATCAATGTGCAACCAGCGATTTGAAATTGGTTCACTGTTGTAGAACCCCTAGTTTCGAAGTACACCTTGCAGTCTGCACCTTGCCATGCATTCTCGCGCTTTTCTTTACCTTTTGGTACAAGTATCTTCGTTTTTGTTTTGATTTGCTATGTTATTTTGACAGAATATTGGAGGGTGCATTGGTGTGAGTTGCGGTCTTAGGGGCGCATCATTAAGCTTGGAACCGAGCTGGGACCGATGTGCTAGTACTGACTGAGCCAAGAAAAAAATCGTATTTGTTCGGGACCTACTGGTCTTAGAGTTGGTCTATGGTTCAAGGGTAAAAAGGGTGAAATTCATATTATCTTAGGCAATTCTGAGTGTCCATCATACTAATGGAGCGTAGGAGCATGGTTTATGAATAACATATTCAACTTATACTTACATCCTCCTTAAAGTGAATAGTTGAGCATTGTAGAAGGGCTCCCATCAGCTTATGTGGATTCCATGTGACAGAGTCCGCTCTGTAAAAAAAGAAAAAGGAAATAAGACATAAATATACGACCAAGATTGCAACCATTACTGTAACACAAGTTGTCATAAGGTAAATCTGGTTCCCAGTAGCGCAAACAGTCAGTCAGTCAGCCAGTCAGAGTAATATTTCATCCTCAAAACCAGAAGGGGTTTCCCTGCCCTTTCCAACCATGTGGACACGTGCCACAGCAAGCAACCCCTCGCCGCTTATTTGATGTGGCAGCAAATTTTCCCGCATAGTGATACCCGGAGGAGTGTTTAAGAATTAATTTTGTACACACATTTTATTATTTCACCCCTCTGTTATTTGTAGCACTGCCGGTTGGAATACAACAGAATATGCAACAGGGACTCCTTTTACCGAAACCTCGAAATCGAGCGTGGGGTACTTGGGCAGGAAGGACACCAGCTTGTCGTGTGAAGTGAGCAAAGGATGAGCATTGTGGCGACGAAAGTCCCCTTATCATTGTTTGTTCAGTGACACTGGATAAAAGGGAATTTAAATATTTGACTTTAAAAATCTTGGAGTAGATTATTTTGCAAACCATAGAAAAACTGCATATGGAGTTGGACGAATTTGAGTGATTTTGGCACTGTTAACCAGTTGACTTATGCAAATTATGTTTCACACTACGATGCTCAAATGACTCGAAGTTGGATAACCATGTTCGGATTTATCTCGATTTGGTTGCTTACGAACTTATTTAAATAATCTTCTGATACTTGATTGAACATTTTATCAGCTTGTAATTATTGAAGGTTTGAAGTTTCTCAGCCATTTGTCGAACGGAATGGTTTTATTTTGTGTATAATTCAAACGAGTCTTCATAAGTTTGTTTACTAAAAATTTCTACGTTCTTTTTACATTTTGTTCATAATATGTTTAGTTCGGATTTCTCGCAAACGTTTAACTCAATTTAATTAAAAAAAAAAAAAACAACTAATCAAGTGCATTCTACGTAACCTTCTCATCAAGATATGTATACTTCAAAAAGATGAGATGCATAATTTTCTCTTCTTTATTAGATTTCTCAACATTATTTTTAAAAAAGTTGGTAGAATAGACAACTACATTAACCTAATCACTGTTTTTTGGAAGTTTGGACCAGAAAAGTTATAGCTACAAGAGCTACAATATCATATATATGAGTGGTGATATATGAGTCGTGTAATTCATGGATTTTTACTCACTTGGTCTACCAGACGTTTCAATAACACTTTATCTTTGACGCACATCTTAACAAAATCTCCAACGAAGAGTTTTTGAATGGGAATAGTTATTTCTATTTCATTTCATTATATTTGCATAACCTTTAACAGATGAGGCAACAATTCTTCTGGACATACAAAAATTTTGCATTAGATTTCATTGTAGTTGTTTATTTGAGATTCATGGGATATGATTTAACAATTCATGAACGCAAAACATAGTTATTTGTTATTTGCACCAAAATTATTCTGTTGCTTGTTGGAGTGGTCCCATGCTTTGGGAGGAAGGTGCTAGTTACATACTTTCAGCGTATCGTTAAACAAAACCAACCTGCTGCTAATTTTTTCCAAATATCTAACATCCCAGTGATTTCTCGTGGAAGTGCAGAAGATTTCTCGGCTTCTTTTAAAGTGAGTATCACGTCAACACGTTTCTTCACATTCCTTAGTTGACCAGCATTCGGGCACGGCCAACGCCGTTATTGCTTCATTATGGGGTACCAGTTTTTACACATTGAGGATATATGTTAGTCCCAAGCATGTTGGTTGTTTGTGTAAATACAGCTGATCTGGCAATAACGGAGTAGCAATCATGCTCATGCTCATTTGCTTCTGAACTTTGCGATTAACTCCATACACTAGGACTTGTACAGACTCTTCAGATGCCGTGGTGACCGCCTTTGTCCAAATTTGTTGGAAGTATCTTTGATTCCTTGTTTTTTGCAAGAAGCTTCCGCTTCATCAGGGCCCAATATCTCTCGATTGGACGCAATTCAGGACAACTTGGATGACTTGCGGTTTATGGTACAATATTCACTCGATTTACTTGCGTACTACTCCATCACAGTTTTAGCATAATGGGATGATGCGAAACTGGGCCAGAACATTTTTTTCTTTGTGGTTTTTGATGAAGGGTAGCAATCGCTTCAGCAGGCACTCTTTCAGCAGAATCTCCTAGTTGAAACGAAAGATTTACTTTTTCTGCCAAAAGGGCAAGTTGCTTGGCAAACAAGGTTTTTTTCTGAGAAATTTTGATGTTTTCTTCGTCCTGAAATTCTCAAGCATTTCTGGGTTTGGCGGAATAGAAAACCAGCCCTGTAAGCTATTTGAAATCCTCCAGGACATAAGTTTCATCGTCAATAACAACGCATGAAAACTTCGTCAAGTATTCGTAGTCAAGTACTGTTTGTCGTTGCGATTTGGAACGGTTTTAACTTTATACGACTAAAACTCCAAATGCTATTTTGATTTTTGGACAAAACCAGATTATATTCTTCTGTTACGGGCCACCGTTCGAACAGATAGATTCGGCCTTTCCTTCAATATCCTCTTCACCATTCGGTTCATGACAGGATCAGCACGTCCACTGTTTTTGTAACTTCTCGGTTTTCCCTCGACTGTCAAACATTCCGAAGATGATTTGAGCACACCGGGAACAGTAACATTAGGTAAATCCATTTTTTTGCAAGTTCCCACATTGACAAGTCAGGATTTGCTTTCTGTCCGTTCAAATTTCGCTCGCGCACGTGCTTTGCATTCTTTGCCATCTTGAACACTAAATATGGAATGTAAACAACAATCGTAGTATTTTACATCAAGAAATCGCAGTTATCAAAAGTTGGAGTGATTTGAAGGTATCAGGATTAATGTAGATACAGACTTTACCTAGAGTAAAGGGTGTCCACGATGAAATTGCCACACTATGAAATTGTTCTAACTTTTTAACCGTTGGGTAGAATTTAATGAAAATGGATTTAGTTCATAGTGCATTATTTAAATCCTGCAAGTTTTAAAGTCCTGTGATCAAAACTCGCGGAAATGGAGTCGAAAGAACAGCTCGTGCGTGATAAAACCTTGCGCATTCATCACGAGAACAAGGATCTCTCGCATCGTTCCATCGCTAAAACGTTGGGAATCGCGAATTCCACGGTGTCGCGAGTGATTAAGCGGTTCGAGGAACGGTTGACCACCGATCGGAAGCCCAAAAGTGAAGGAAAAAGTATTCCGTACAACACCAAAAATTACAACCGCGTAGTTGGGGCCTTCAACCGAAATCCGAACGCCTCCGTTCGGGATGTGGCTAAGAAGCTGCACCTAAGCCGAAGTTTTGTCCAGAAGGCCAAAACTAAGGCTGGGCTTCGAACGTTCAAGGTACAAAAGGCCCCTAATCGCGACGAGAAGCAGAACAAGTCCGCCAAAACCCGTGCCAGGAAGTTGTACCTCAACATGCTGACGAAAGATGAATGCTGCATCATGGACGACGAAACATATGTGAAGGCCGACTTCAAACAGATCCCCGGCAACCTGTTTGTCACGGCCAAGGATAAGTTCAGCGTTCCGGAGCATGTCCGCACTCAGAAAATGTCCAAATTTGCGAAGAAATTCCTGGTTTGGCAAGCCATCTGCACGTGCGGGAAGCGGAGTGCACCTTTCGTGACCCAGGACACGATGAACGGACAGGTGTACATAAAAGAGTGCCTCCAGAAGCGGCTGCTTCATCTCCTGAAGACCCACGTCCCAACAATCTTCTGGCCGGATTTGGCCTCATGCCACTATTCCAAGGACGTGCTGAAGTGGTATGCGGACAATAAGGTCAATTTCGTGCCGAAAATGTTCAACCCTCCCAACACTCCGGAGCTCCGCCCCATCGAGAAGTACTGGGCGATTATGAAGCAGCACCTTCTTAAACTACCTAAGGTAATGAAGACAGTCGAGGAACTGAAGAAAGTATGGGTTTACATGCAAAAAACGGTTGATTCACAGGTTGTGCAGAATCTTATGGCCGGGGTTAAGGCCAAGGTGCGGGCATTTGCGTATGGACTGTAAATAAAATACGAGTAAAATGGTAAAATGAAGTTTAATAGTTATTTCTCAATCCCTGAAAATTTGATGGCAATCGGATGAAAACTCGAATTTTGCGAGCAATTTTGTGTGTGGCAATTTCATCGTGGACACCCTTTACAAGGCATTGAGGATGTCTGCAAGTTGTTGACGAAAAACGCGAAAAAAATGTCATAGGAGAAACAACTATAACGCTCCGGTTCCTCATCCGATGCGAGGTTTTAAACCCATCGGTCATTGATACCTCCGAAAAACTGCTCGAACAAAATGCCCAAACCCATTTTATGAGTGTGTACCACTGGTACATAACACTGGAGGTATGCCCATCGTCGGTTGATACCAATCGTGATAACTTCTCAGATTCTTCGGTTCTACTGCGGTTTTTGATCTGTCAATGAGGGAAAACATCGTCGGGATTCACAGATGGCTAAAAATGGTGGTTCCAGTGGTTTTGACGCCTGCTTTATGCTACAAAAGCCATGTTCTGTATATGTTGCTAAACTTGCAGCTATACATTATTCTCTAGAAAATATAGCTTCTCTTCCACCTGATCACTCCTTAATTTTCTCCGACGGTCTATGTTCTCTTGAGGCTGTTCGGCCAATGAAGTTGGTCAAGCACTCAACGTTTTTCCTACACACTTAGATTGGTTTTACAGAAATCTGGAAAGTTTTTCCGAATTTTCAACAGCTGAACGTTCGGTAATCGGATTCAACGGATTTCGGTGAAATTTTACAGTTATCTGTAAAAAGTTTATCGAATTTCGGTAAAATTTAACCGTTATCCGTAAAATCGGCTTACCGAAAGTTCCGCTGTTGAGAATTCGGTAAAATTTTACAGATTTATGTTAAATATTCTGAGTGTGTATATGGCATACGTAGAAGTTTGAGTGCTTTGTCTAAACGCTCTTACACTATCACCATGGCTTGGGTCCCTTCAAATTGCTAGATCCCGGGCAATGAGAAGGTGGACTCACTGGCTAAGGTGGGCGATATGTAAAGCAAGGGTCAAATCGCATTCAATGAATTTTTCTCATTGGCTCGTCAAGAGACCTTGATGGGCTGGCAACGTAAATGGAGAGATGGAGAACTAGGTAGATGATTGCATTAAATTCATCCTCAAGTATCGAAGAAAACATGGTTTAAAGGGACGGGCGTGCGGCGTGATTTCATTTGTGTTATGAGCCGACTGATGTCCAATCACTACTTACTGAATGCACATACTTTCCGAGTTGGACTTTCGGACAGCAATCTTTGTGTTTGCGGCAGGGACTACCACGGCATCGACCATATCGTTTGGAAATGCAACGAGTAACTGAAGACCAGACCTCAGCTGATTGAAACTCATCGGCTTTGAGGAAAACAACCCAAACCTGTTAAAGAAGTGTGGGCGGACCTTGATTTAGAGTACATGAATCAAATCTATTGCTTTTAAAGAGAGTTGATGTCAAGATCTTATTGTTGTTCCTTTTCTGCCGCTAATTCCATGTCATTCGTGGTACCCCTTTTGATTATCCACTTCTCGTTGTTATCTGCCAAATCTTCTTTTCTTCCCGTTCCGTTACAGATTATCTCCGCTTAGCTCACCAAGCTCTGTAACGGCGGATAATCTAGAAAAATAAGACCCTATAAGGATAATAGGGTCAGAACCTATTATAAATTGTTATCCCTAATCTTGAATAAACCACAAGTACTTCGGTTCCCCAAGCTAACATAGTCTTTGAAGCAAAAAAAAAAAAATATTTATTATACACGCAATATGATTTCGGCTCCGTAATGGCGCCTGAGCCTAGTATATAAACGATAAGAAAATAAAGCAATTATAACAGAATCAAAAGGAAATATCTCATTCCACTGAAGAGCGTTCAATACTGTTTCGGTCAAAAGAAATTAGTAGGCCATGTTTAGCAATATCGAAATGTCAACAAATGTTGGCTTCACTATTAATCTTGTTGTAAAAGGTAAGTGAATTTAGAATCATCTGTGACAGGAAAAAAAAAGTTTCGTTATAAGATTCGTTTGAGAAAAAGTAGTGAAGTGTTACACAGAAAAAATAATTGATTTTAACAAGCGTGTAAAATTACCCCTCGTTTAATTCCAAGCAAAAGGAAGCGTGAACGATGAAATTGATTGCAATCTTTCATGCACCATACAACAATGTTTGCAATCTTAAATACAACCGGTAGCATTCCGTTTATGTGCATTAGATAACGCAGAAAATTCAATGTTTCTTATTATCTGTGTAGTTTTGCCTAATTAACTGGGCGAGCAAACCTTATCTTGTAAAAATATTTTTCATAAATAATCGGTATCAATCTGGTACCTTGAAGTTGTTTATTTGTCTACTTATATTCAGTAAGACACATGAAAATAAGAAATTTGAGAGTAACCCTTGTTCTTCTGTTCTTTTAACAATGATGTCCTGAGATATACGCTACTGATAGTAAAACAACTTTTGTTGCCTTCTAGGGGAAGGTCCATTAATTATGTCACGCTGTAAGGGGGGAGGGGGGGTTTTGGAAAACGTGACGATCCATACAAAAAAATTTGAAGGTCCATACAAAAAAACGTGACAAGGGGGGGAGGGGGGGTTGTAAAAAGTCAATTTTTGCGTGACGTAATTAATGAACGTTCCCTAGTAGCTCTCACAAAACTCCCTCTCTTGCTGTACACAGGTGCTTAAATTGTGCGGGGGGAAATTATAAAGCCAACGTTTCATGATTATAAAGTGTTCCAGCAGCTGTGCCATTGCTTCCTAATGGAAGGAAAATGTGAGATCCTCCTATATACACCATTCTCGGTTTGTTTGCTATATAACGTGTATTTTAAAGCATGCGTAAACACAAATATTTCCGCTACATTCTATAGGGGTAGCAATGCCTTTCCTACAATAAAAAGAAAATAAGCGACGACGGGATTAATGAAATGTAACTTTCCGTCTACCCACCATTTGTCAGGGGCATATTTAATCATAATAACAATTCAAGGACATTTTTTTACTAAAACTTTGATGCGTTTCAAATTAATTCACAAATTCCCAACACCTGACCGGTGCAATTAATTATCACTTCAGCACAAATGTGCCATGGCAAACAATTTAGATTCCACGAGGGAAGAATTAAATAAAATCTAGCCTTAGAGTGAATTACCGGCTCCATCTCCCAAATTGATTGTGGCATGTTGGAAGGATTATCATAAATTTCAAATTCATCCTCACTGAACCGAAGTTTAACGAATTAACCGTGGGCTGTGCAATGCAATGATACTCAAATAACTTGCTTGAATTTGGAAATGCTTTTAGCTTGATGGCTTTGTGGTGATGGCCACGCTCCCAAATTAATTTTAAAGTGAATTGACAATTTTGGGTGTTGTGTATGAGGTTTAGTGTGGTTTGATTGATTGTTCAGCTAACTATGGTTAGGGGGTTTAAACTTGCTTTTAATGTTCTCTACGTTTATGAGAATCCGTATATATGCGTTGTTCATTTAAAGTGAAACTGGACGGTGTCCTTTTTTTATATGCTTTATAGGTTAGGTTAATTATCACGTCACGATTTTTGAGACTAAAAACACAAAAAAAAACAAACCAAACAACAATCAAATTGCTAATCAATGTATGATCCAGTGGAGCAAACGATCCTTGAAAATTTCACGCCTGAAGTACCTATAGTATTTGAGGTTTGTGCTCAGAAAACTTCGAAGACATTGGGACTTGATGCCATACGTCCTTAATTGTTGTAAATAGACACGATTTTCCTTCTTTTTTTTTTTCAAGCAATTCAATCTTATTGCTTTTATAATTCGCTTATTGCTTGCTCTCAACCTAGTGTTATAAATTGATTTTCACAGTTTTTAATTGATAGCTTTCGATACCAGGAACCATATTTGCATTAGTATGATTGTGTGGCAAGTATTATCATATGTCCAGAGACTCGAAACATTTTCCTCGACGAAATATTCCTGGGCCAGACCAGGAATCGAACCCAGCCAGCTCCAGCATGGTGTTGCTTTGTAGGTGTGCCTTAACCTACGGAGTAAAGGGAGGACATTCAGGAAGACGTCTTAAGTTTTAAAGTTAGAACAATACATTTTGAATCAAATATAAAAGAAGAATCAAGCACAACCATTTTGTAGTACTGCTACTGGGAAAATCAGCTTCTGAAACGAGTTGTTGGCAAATTTAGCGCACTTGATATTGTTCTTTCCTTGTATTCTCCCATACGCGGGGTAACGATCTGTGATGATGTTGTTTTGAGAAGGAAATTGCCAATCTTGCCAAGAAACTAAAACTACCGAAAAGTACCGTGTTTTGTGTTTGCAAATTATTTGACCAGCGCTTGACTGTGGATCGGAAAGTTGGAAGCGGAACAAATCGAATAGTATGATCCCGACAAATAGACAACAAGTTAGTAGCCAATTCAGAAAAATCCCAATCTTTCTGTGCGAAATGTGGCTCGCAAAGTTGGGAAGTCAAAATCATACGTACAAAAAGTGAAGCAAAGGCAAGGACTGAAGGCGTACAAAGTGAAAAAGGTGTCCAACCGTGATGACAAGCAAAATTTCATGCAGAAAGTCGTGCTAAGGAGCTTTACACATTTTTTTTGCAAACATGTCTGCAAATGCGGTTGCTACTTTTTATCAGAAACCACGACTCTACAGCTCTGTTTTGGCCTCTTGTCACTATGCGAAATCCGTCCTGGAATTACATAAGGTACAAGAGTTCAAATACGTGCCAAAAACAGCCAACCCACCAAACTGTCCAGAACTTCGCCCAACAGAGAAGTACTGGGCTCTAGTTAAGCGGAAACTTTTCGAAACTAAGAAGAGAACAAATGGTACCGATGTTTTCAAGAGAAGATTGAGAATCGTCACGGCGGGCGTATCAGAGGATACCGTACGGAACCTGATGGCAGGTGTTCCACAAAAAGCTCTAGAATTTTGCAGAAAGAAGGATTAACATATTAATCAGTTGTTTCTAATGTAGATATAACTCTATTATTGTTAAATAAACAATCGGTTTTCTTGAACAAACGGGTAGTTAACAACTCTTTTTTTTTTTAAATAACGCTCTTTTCAAATGAGTTTTACTCAATTTAAAAATAAACTATCTCCAGTTTTGAGATATGATATTCAATTATAAAAATCCTTTCAAATGCTGTTGAGAAATATTTTGTTTGTTTGCCTCAACTAGAGAAATCAACATTATAAAAGGCCTATTTTGTTCACAAAAACCATTATTAATTTAATTTGACATACGGTCGAGACGATTTCAGCACACCAAAAGTTGTAACTTTTATTGTTCTAGAATCAATGGCAAGACAACTTTGCTGAAAAATTTGAAATAAAAAAAGTTACAGCAAAATAACGGATTTTCATAGGACGCCCTTAGCTACATAGGAAAAAATGCTCTAATTCGATCATTTCAGGAAAATTTACACACAGGAAAATTTATTCAATCAAACTTGCTTGAAATTAAGTTAAAAATAATTTAATCTTCAACTTTTTCCCAAGAATGTATGCCTTTTTTCTGCAAATAAAAAACTACAAGGTACAGCCCCACTGGGTTGTTTGGAATGATGATGAAGGACTACGCAACTAAATGTTAGTCATTCAGATTGTACAATGCAACATTCTTTAAATTAACCCTTTCAGGCCTAAAATTTTGCAAGCGTTATTATAGAAGCAATTTGGTGTGTTCTGATGAAATTGGTGCTGAATAACATAGAAATGATTGAAATGAGTTGTATATATTTTTTTGAGCTGTGCTAGGTTGTCCAAACTGTCCTGCAGTTCGGAACTAAAGATCTACAGCTGTAACGGTAGCTCTCCGCTTTTCAGTGTTATGATATATATTCAAACATAAACAATGAATGCATCGAAAGATCAACAGACATTAAGAGATAATCTTGGGATATTCATGCCCAACAAACTAACTTAACTTTGAATAGCCCATAAAGCTACTGTTACAATTGCAGACCTTAAGTTTTGAATGATCTAAAACTAACAAGATTATCCTATGATGTCTGAGGACGTTTCAGAATATTCATTGAATATGTTTGAAAAGTTATCGTAGTTTTGTATGGTTCAAGACTATATGGTTACTACTGTATATCTTAAGTTCTGAACTCAAGTCAGATTCAATTAACTTGAACATCCCAGGATAATCTGACAATGATTCACTGAATGTGTTGGTACGCCTGTAATGGTACGACTGTAGATCCTAACTTCTGTACTCAAGAACAGTTTTGGTGACCTAGAATTTCCAAAGATATCTCATTCTATCTGTTTAACTTCCAGAAGACTCACTTAAGTTGATCAAATACATATTGTTACTTTGTTTGGTCAAGAAAGCTACAGTTACAGCTGAATATTTTCAGTTTTGAACTCCAGGGTAGTTTGGATAACTTTGAAGATTATCGCATAAAGTCTATTGGTCTTCCAAGATAATCAATGAACATGTTTCAATACGTAGCTTTGCATAGCCCAGAAAGCTTTTGTTGCAACTGTAGGTCCTATGATCTCAAGGATAGTTTGGATGACGCAGAACATGCCATATTGCGTTATTATGTTTGTTGAACTTTAAACATATTAATTGATTATGTTTGAATACTTTTTGCAGCAAAGTCTGGTCCTCCTTTATTCGGTTAAGGCGCAGTTACAAAGTAACACAATGCACAATGGGAAAAAAGTGCCCGAAAGGCGAAAGAATTCTATATCAGCTCGGAGTGGAACGATTTCTGTTAATGTTACCTAGACCTGAAGGAAAATTTCCAAGAAATCAAATGGACACAGTTTCATTGGCCGCACGGAACTGCTTGGGGAGTGAATGAGCTCATTTTACGCTGGTTCCCCTAATATTTCCTTGTTGTTCAGAAGTTTCTTTGCTCGCTGTTACTCAAGGTCAATAAAATGATGCTAGTCCTATGTAAAATTTCTAGGAGAATCGAGTAAAGTAGGTTTCGTTCACCGCACGGCTTTGTGAATGAAGATATGGTTGATTTTACCCTGATTTCCCTAATACTTTCATGTTTTTACAATTTTCTTTGCTCGGTGTGACTCAAAATCAATAAAATAATGCTAGTTCTTTTGAAAAGTTTTCTGAGGAATCAACTGAAATAAGTTAGATATGGCTGATTTTACCCTGATTCCCTTAATATGTTTTGTGTTTATCATAAATTTCTTTGGTAGGAGCTACTCAAGATCAACAAATTCAGGCTAGTCCTTTGTAAAATTTGCTGAGAAATCGATTAGAATTGGTTCATTCACCACACAGCCCTGTGAACGCAGGTATGGTCGATTTTACCCCGATTTCCCTAATATTTTTGTGTTATTCAGAGATTACTTTGTTCGGTGTAACTCAAGAATAATAAAATATGGCTAGTCCTATGTAAAATTGCCTGAAATACCTATTGGAGTTGGTTTCATTAACCACAAAGCTCTGTGAATGAGGATATGGCTGATTTTACCCAAATTTCCCTAGTATTGTTTTGTGATTCAGAACAGAAATTTATTTGTTCGGTGTGTTTCTACAGCAACAAAATAAGGCTAGTCCTATATAAATTTTTTTGGCCAATCGATTGGAGTTGGTTTCATTCAGTTCTTGAGTCACACCGAACAAAGCAATATCTGAATAACACAAAACTATTAGGGGAATCAGGGTAAAATCAGCCATATCTCCGTTCACAGAGCCGTGCGGTAAATAAAACCAATTTCAATCGATTTCCCAGACAATTTTACAAAGAACTAGCATTATTTTATTGATCTTGAGTCACACCGAGCAAAGAAAATTGTAAAAAACATGAACATATTAGGGGAATCAGGGTAAGATCAGCCATATCTTCATTCACAGAGCTGTGCAGCAAACGAAAACTATTTCAATCGATTCTCCTGAAAATTTTACATAGGACTAGAATCATTTTGTTAAGCTTGAGTCACATCGAGCAAATTGATTTCTAAACAACAAGGAAATAGTAAGGAATAGGTAAAATGAGCTTATTTGCTCCCCAAGCAGTTCCGTGTAGCCAATGAAACCACGTCCATTCGATTTCTTGGAAATTTTCCTTCAAGTAAAGCTAACATTAACAGAAATCTTTTCACTCCGAGATGAGATATAGAATTCTTTCGCGTTTCGGGCACTTTTTTTCCCACTGTGCAATGGTGGAGGTGGCTGGGTTTGATTCCCGGTCTGATCAAGGAATTTTTCTTTTAGAAAAAATTCTCGAATCCTTGGGAATAGGGTATGATACTTGCCACACAATCATACCAATGCAAAAATTGTACCTGTAATCTAGCGCTCCCAATGAACAACTTTAGAACATTTTAAACATTAAGTTGAGAGCAAGCAATAAGCAAATTGTGAAAGCAATATGCTTGAAATGCAAAATTAAAAGAACATGTTTGAATATTTATTGTAACTTTGTGTAGCCTAAACATTACTGTTAAAACTATTAATCGTAAGTTCTGAACACCGGGACAGTTTGGATGCCCTAGAGGATCAGAAAGTTATAATATATTGACTATTGATCTTCCAAAGGATTCATTGAATATGTTTGAATACATATACCCGCCTTATGTAGCCCAAAAAGCTACTGTTACAACTGTAGATTTTATGTTCTAAACTCAACGACAGTTTGGATGACCCCGATCATCTCAGTTTATCTCGTAATGTTTGTTTACTTTCTAAAATATTATATAAAAATATGGTTGAACACGTAGCGTTACTTTGTATAGCCCAAAAAGCTATAGTTACTACTGTAAATCTTTAGTTCTTAACTGAAAGAGAGTTTTGATGACCTAGAGCATCACAAAATCATCAAATAATGACTGTTGACCTTCCGAAAGGTTCATTCAATATGATTCAATACGTATCATAATCTGAAATAGCCCTAAAAACTACTGTTACAGCTGTAGATTGGAAGTTCTGAACTCAAGTGCATTTTGGATAACCGAGAATATCCCAGAAACATACAAAAAATCTTTACGTTTAGCACCAAAAAAATAATTATACGTATGCATAGGTACCATATCCTTAAACAACGTTCTATTACTAAGGCATTTTTTTTCCTGAACTTCTTCATAATCAGGGTGTTCTAGGTCGTCAATACGGCCTTAAACTCATATGTTTTTTATACTTTCCAGACAGAAGAATCAATGTAAAACAAATTTATCGAAGACAGTGCACACTTTTAATTCAGTCAGAGATTGTAGCCAGCCATTTTCCTTTTGGGGTTATGTATGACCCCTTAGGCCTGAACGAGTTAATATACTTTTTAAGACAAGGCTTAAAATTTATGATTTTTTCAATAGTATGTGGCCTGAAATTAACACTGTTCTCTTTTGAAGTTCATGCGTAGAAATATTCCGAACGATTGGTGCAAACATTTTGAGAATCTTTAGAGAAATGGCTGAGATATTAACGCTCAAAACTTGACCACATTTCGCGACTATGCCATTTTTTTAAATTGTACCCCAGTATAGAAAACAAAGACGTAGTCCTACGCCAAAAACATCAATTCCGATTGCTTAATAAATTTTTCATTCCAATTAGCAAAACTTTTTCACAACACGATTTCAGGGAAGTACAAATAGGTTCAAGAATATAATTTAAATTTGATAATTTTCAACGTGAAAAAATATCAAGCACACAATCAGAAACCAATTACAGTTTCACGCACCCTCAATTTTCGAAATGTTTTATACATTAACATTCCAAGGCACCAACAATGGAGAAGTTTTAATTTTGATTTTCGAATACCCTATTTCATACCGTTTCTTTTTTGCTCTCATCTGGCAGCCTATCAGTTTTGACGAGCTGAATCCTCTTCTCTTCTAATCCATGCTGGGAAAATTTTCCTTGCAAACCCTTCATAGCGTAACAATCAATCCAGGCCTTCCTCTGTGATGAAAAACATGCCGTAGGGAGATGACAAAAGATGAATGATTAAAGTCCTACACCCGAAGGTTAAATGAACAGCTGAGCTAGTCTGACTGGTGATTGTTTTGAGGCAGCCAAGCGTGTGGCCCGGGTTGAGATTTAAAGTATTGTGCCCATCAATAAAATGACTGTAGAACGATTTACCATTTTTCAAGAGAATAATCATCACAAAGGATAAACTCACCGTTCAACTCCGGAGAATCTTGGATGGCGATATTTCTTGGAGAACAATAAGCCTCCACCCCATGCAGCCTGTGAAAATGAGAAATAAAAGAGGGGAGAAAAATCAATCATCCTTTTTTCGAACGGAAGTGTAATTTTCGACTTACATCCACGTGGAACCAACAGTTGTATTTTTCGCAGATGTCGGCAATCGCATTCAACGAGTCGAACGATCCCAACACCGTGGTTCCTGCTGTGGCATTGACGAAGAACGGAATCTGTCCTCGTGCTTTTCGTTCCAAAATAAGACGCTCCAGTTCCGATGGAATGATTTTTCCACTTTCGTCCGATGGGACCACGACGCAGTTGTCCGTTCCAAGTCCACCAACGGCGGCACATGATTTTACCGAATAGTGACACTGATCCGAGGTGAACATCACCAGCTCACCGGGTAAGGCACGGGCTCCATGGTCTTTGTAGCCTGGGAACATCTTATGCCGAGCGGCCAGGAAAGCATACAGATTGGAAATTGAGCCTCCAGGGGCAAGAATCGAATCGCCACCCTTCCATCCGATGATTTCGCGCATTTTCGATAAAACTACGTTTTCCATTAGGATAAACACCGGTGCAATTTCATACGTGAACATGTTGGTATTGGCCGTCGCGGTAAGCCATTCTCCCGCCATCGAAACTACATCCAGGCCGCTGGAAAGTTGGTTGAAGAAGTGGGGATGACCTAGAAAACAGAGATAAAGCAGCTTTGTTAGACTATCGATCGATCATAGTATAGAGATTGCTAGGGGTTTTAGAAGTGCACCCTATTCGAGATAACTGAACGTAATCTTGATCATTAATTATTGGAGAAAATCCTCTGCTTTAGTCCCTATTTTCTACACTATATAGACAGGCACACCACATAAGTCGGTTATTGTAGAGGACAATCTATCGCAATTTTCCGTCTCGTTTGAACGAGATTGGGGATACCGAAGGATTTCCCTGATGCCTCTTGACGTGAAATGCACTGGGTGACTGTGATCATTTATTGAACGAAATGTAGCGTAATAATCCGCCAAGCTGTGGTACTGGCAGTGGCTGAAAGAGGGATTTCGATTCCAAAAATCAACAACAACATCCGCATAGGAATGCAATGTAATTTAGCCTGGAACAGAGAAACGAATATACAACTCTTGTCGCACCACTGGATAGACTTATGCAAATCCAATCAACACTCAATCTTCATCGAGCATATGCCTGCAATCCCAGAAATCGCTAATAAATTCACTCCATCCCAAGTTTTTTGTTTGAACAAGGGATTAAAACTTGGACGAGTGTTTTAACCCTACCTAACAGATTGCATTAGACAGGAAAGCGTGCGAGCAAACATCCCCTATTCACTTGACAATCAGGAAATCACAGATAAGGGGCGAATCTTTTCAACCCTCATGTTGACATTATAACACCACTCCGCTCCATGCATCTATCATCCATCGTTTCAGAAGATTCCCGGGGAAAGAATGAGCAAATTTTTATTCAATTACAGCGGCCTGCAGATTTATATTGCCCATGCCGGTAGAGTAGCGTTGCGGGAGGATTGCTCAATAGGCGGTTGTGGTTGATGATTTGCTATCACTGAACCACGAGATAGAAGCCAAACTTTGGGTTGAATCGAATTCTATTGAAATGGAAGTATAACCAAACACACGTGATCTCAGGGGATGAACATAATATTATCGACGGCAAACGAATCTTTTTGTTGACAAGGTAACCCTATTAAGTGAGTCTCTCGCGCCATAGAGATGCAGTCTGCTGGAAGGAATTTTAAGAATTGGAGACTAAGAAAATAGTTCACAAATATGTAGACAAGATTTCGATACATGGTTTTCTTTCTCTTTTTCGTCCTTTCAATTGTGTTACATAGTAAATTTAGGGTAAATTAGTAATGAAAAATACAAAGCATTTGTGCTAAAGTTTGAGTTATACAATATTCAGATTTTAAAAATCGGATCTATCTCGGAACCATATTAATGAGATAAAAATGTAGGGTACTCAATAGGTCATTGATGGCACTATAAAAGAAAACTAGCAGAATAAATATTCCGAATTGGTTTTGAGGAAATCTCCAAATTTTCTTCGAATACCACTCATCATATTTTGGACATTCTGTTGGGTAACCTAAGCGACCATTTTTTTCGACCATCTCTTTCTCTCTGTTCAACTTTTCCACTTTTCAACTCCTGTTTGACCCCTGCCCAATATTTCTAAACTGGCAGAATTGAGAGCAGTTGGGTAGATTGATGTCTTTTTTGAAGAAATCCACCCCGTTGTCACGATACCATTGTAGTATTTGTTCTCTGCAGTGGCACTTAGCAAATCAGGCCAAAACTTTATAGGTTCATTGTGAGCTTTAATGTTTGGGAGAATATGTTTTTTTTAGGCATAAAAGCAGGAGTTTGTATATTTTGTAATCCATATGTTGTCTGTCACGAAAAACAGGGTTTTTATCCGCAGCTGCAAATACCTTGCCATATCCTAAGCTTTCTTACAAATTTCCACCTTGAAGAGTGGCTTTGTGGAAATTTTATTCAGGATGCTGCCCATATTCCGTTAGTTCCGTCGTCCATGAGAATGCATTCTTCGTGCATCATGAGAACCTTATTTTACAACTTCCGACAACCCTGGGTTTGCTCTAATCGTTCTCAATACTTTCAAATGGACTTCGCGACTTTCATTAAGTATACATATTGCTTAGAAACAAAATCCACTCTAGCAGTGAACGAAGAATCATTTCATTACAATGCTGTCAAAACATAACAGATCTGACCAGTAGGAGCGCTGCAGTAAAAAAAACAGTGCGTTCAAATTCTAAATGCCCTAGTCTAGAGAAACGGCCCGCTATTGCTAACTAATAAATCAGTTGCCAAATTTATTACTCTTCGCAAAGCTTTTGAACTGTGAAAGAAATGTCAATATATGATTTATGCAATTCATTGCAAGATAAAAGTTGTAACAACTCATTGCAAAACTCAATTTTTCCAGGAGTTATCGTGAATAGTATCGATAAGCCTGGTGCGTTACGGGGTATCAGATCAACCACCAAACCCTAGTCCTAATTAATTCAAACTAGGGAACATATTTGTTTTTGTAGTCAAATGAACGTATAATAGTCCTTATTACATTTTATGTCTTGTGAAAAGCGACAATACTCGGGTTGCGCCACCGAGGATGAGCTTGGAATGAAGAAAACATGGTTAGTCTTCATTTATGTGAATTCTCATTTTCTATTTGATGTTCTATAGTTTGAATTGGCTAGGACTAGGGTTCTGATGCATGTTCAGTATCGGAGTTATTGTTTGTTTTGTTGCAATGAATCTGGTTTTGACTGATAAAGGGGCGCGCCTTTGAAGAGTGCTATCGCTCACAAAAGGTTTAAACAGCGGAAACTTTCAATTAAGCCTGATTCATTGCCAACAAAACAAACAATGACAACTGTAATAACACCGAATACTTCATCATTTCTCAATACTGATGAAGTAACTCGACTTGCACTAAACAAAGGATACGGGATATACTACAATAGATCAAATAACTGGTCGCAGTAGTTTATGTCCCGAACAGAGGAAAAAAAATCGATAAGCCTCATTAGATAAACTTACGAATAGTGAGAGAGAGAAATCTTGAGGAATCTGTTTTTGCTCTCTCAATTTAAATTCTCTTATTGATTTTTTTTTCAATTTTGGTATACTTTTTTTTTCTTGTCAGCCATATGAAAGTAATGTTAAGTAAATTTTATGGACAATATTTTTACCAGCATTATAGTTTGTGTAAAAAATGATATGAAAATAAAATACCATTTCGATGGTCATGGTTGTCGTTTTTTCGATGGCGGGTTTAGCATGTGTCAAAAGTGTAGTGAAAGCATAGACTAACTCTAAGACCAGTAGGTCCCGAACAAATGCGATTTTTTCTTGGCTCTGTCAGTACTAGCACATGGGTCCCAAGCTCGATCCCAAGCTTAAGGGGGATATACAGTTAGAACGAGAATAAAAGCTCATTTTTGAAAAATAAATTTCAAGGGGAAGTTTTTACTCAAATCAATCGAAACTTTTTTACAATTATAAGTATATCCATGTAGTATACAAACATACTTTTTTCAATTTTTTTTCAATAAAATGGCGGCCGGTAGAGTGCGTTGAAAAAGTCGTTGTATTTTGCTTGTGCCGGTTCTCCTGGTCGCAGTTTTGATCTGAAACCTGCTTACCCAAAAAAATAACATTAATAACACTTACAGTTAGTAGATGAATAGAAAAAAAGTTAGAAAAAAATAATTGCCCTTTTGGTGTAACTTTTTTGAAAATCTTCATATTTTTTTTCATATTTAATAATAAAATATTACAATAATTTTAAATCCATATAGAAGCTAATACTATAATGAAGAAATCCTGTTAGTTTCAGATTAATCGAATAATTGGTTTTTGAGTTATCACCGGCATAAACTCTGAAATGGTGTTTTGAGAAAAATGCTTTGAAAGTTTTAATTATCGAAAAATACCCACTGCGCGCGAATAAGACGTCTTCGAAAAACTGGATAAAAAACACAAAAACTAATTTCGAAAAAAAGGTTTCAGGAGCGTATTCTACGGGAAATTTAGTAACTTTTTATGCAAAAAAAATTATTTTTTGGTCATCCTAACTGTATATCCCCCCTTAATAATACGCCCCTTATAATGAACTCACACGAACACACTCTCAAATATTCTGTCAAAATATCACAGCAAATCAAAACAAAGGCGCAAATGTGTACAGCAAGGTGCTGGCTTCAAGGTGTACTTCGGACAAAGGGGTCCACAACAGTGAACCAATTTCAAATCGCTAGTTGCATATTGATTGTTGGTGAAAGTTCACACTCTGCTCTCTTCATATTGCTACGTCGCATTAATAATCTCAGGGGGTGATTCCGGCGTAGTGGTTATTATTCAACACGCCAAAGTCACGAGATCGAATCTTATCCCCGGACAAGTAACGAAAATACCCAAAACGTAGCCGATGTTTCTTGTACCGGTTTAAACTAAGCCCCTTCTTAGGGCCTACACTCAGTAGCAAAAAAAAGCCGAGCAAAATTTTGCTTCCAAAAAACGTCTTGTTCAACCTTTTGTACCTTTTTCGATTATCAATATTTTTGTCTTTAGGTAGCATATAAAAGTTTCAGCACACCCTAAAAACTACTGAGTGTGTATATGGAAGCATATAACCCAAAACAAAATCGTCAAGTGGGTTGAGATCCGGTGAAGGTGCAGACCATTCTTCGCATGTGAAGAAATCGGGAAATTTCCAACGCACCACGCTTGTGTCTGCTTCGACTTGTGAGCTGGAGCTAAGTCTTGTTTTACACAATATGGTGTCTACCCATACAACTTTGACGCATGGATAAGCAGATGGTTCTCAAAACCTGCTCGATATACTAACCAGTGCAGATTTTGACGTTAGGTTCTA
The DNA here is from genome assembly GCA_034211315.2 of Aedes japonicus. NCBI lineage: Eukaryota > Metazoa > Arthropoda > Insecta > Diptera > Culicidae > Aedes > Aedes japonicus. Next base: position 134,519 of record JASCZW010005835.1, read on the forward strand.
TGAAAGAAGAAGTTTTTCTTTCCGTAAAACAGCTCCCAAAGCCATGATTTTCGATACACTCTGATATTTCTTTATCTATTGGAATATTGACAAGACTTTTTTGCCATAAAGATTGTACTCGAAAAAATGCAACAGACAAAAATGGACACCAAAAAATTATTTCAAGTGGGATAGTCTTGAAACTCTCAGGGAATAAATAAACAAATATTAGTTATACGAAATTTGTTTATTAAACCTCCTCTCCTAGGCTAAATGCCGGCACCTTGGACGCTATCCATCACATCTTGTGCAATACTTGTGCCATCTTTACAACATACTTTCATTCACGCTTTCTTCAAATCCTATTCATATTCAAATTCTAATTTCTAGTTACAGGTATTCCACTAAACAGCGCAAACCCTTTAGGATTCAAATCCTTGTCGTTTTTGAAGACCTTGCCTGTTTTCCGGAGCTTACTTTTCATAATCGCTCAGAGTTTTTCTATTGGGCGAAGTTCTGGCGAGTTTGGCGGATTTGCCTCCTTCGGCACAAAAACAACATCGTTGGCTTCGTACCACTCCATCACCGGTTTTGTGTAATCTGGTTCCTTGCGTTCACGGGGTCGAAGACTACCACCTTTCTTCCGCTGTCAGCTCGCCGCTGGGAAGAGAGAACCTCAAATGCAGCTATTTCGGAAGGTGGATGCTCACTTCAATAACCAGAGCTATAAGACGTTTTGGAAATCCGGGTGCGCTCTTTTGTTTTTATTACTTTGTTTCATTGTTACAAGAAGAATACGTTTTAGTGGTAAATGCTTTTGGTAAGAGCAAAGTATTCAATTCAACCTCTGAGTATTGTCCTTGTTTGTTTGTTAATTATTGTATAAGAATAAATTACGAATTCAGTCCTTTGAAGGTCTGCCGAGAAAATTCTTCACGGATCATACGGGAAAGAGTGTTCTTTCCGTTATATTTTATATCATTTCAAATTTTAGTACTCGTCTACATTACTCAAACATAGATCACATTTATAACAAAATTTGAATTTGGTCATATTACTCACATTTTTGGCGAAATGTCGAATGGAAGTGGATAGGCTTATCTCTGTGACTTCTCCCACGCTTTGTGCCAATGTTCTATGCAATGCTATGCTATGTTATGCTATTACTCACTTATGGTGTATCATAATATTTAAAAATCTAAAAACTCCAGCACTTTTCTTCGTTTATGTGAACACGCCCGTCGTGTTGTACTTTCTGTTATTCGCCTTTTGCCTTTTTTCGCGGTGTTGGAGGTTTTTTTTTGTGTTTTTTTTAGTAATTTTTCATGGAAAATATGTCAGTTTACAGGCAGATATTAGCTGCAGTAGTAAAATAGTTTGTAGAGAAGATAATTGTAAAAATTGAAGGTATACGAGAAACAAAAAAAGTCTGCATCGAGCATCGGCTGTGAACGGTTATGTCGATGTTTTGTGGCGTAGTATTTTGCTATCGGGCATATCGCGTTTTCTTTTGTTTCCGTTACCTATTGTTCGGTGGCACGAGTGAAAAAATAAATAAATATGCTTCCCGGTGGGATGTGGTGGTTCGTCAGGTGTGGTGAGCTGGTGCTGGGGATCGTCATTAAGTGTGATCCATATTACTCGTTTACTATACTCACTGGGCCACCATATGTTGAAATATGTAAAGAGCAGTCCCATTTTGGGTCAAGTAACATCCATACTGTTGGTTTAAAGCGATCCAAATTGGCTCTCATATCCTAATAAAAATTACCTTGTTTTCCTGATGAAAAACCACCAACACAAAGTGACCCCCATAGCTTCTTTATTGTTGACGCGTAGAGCCACTGCTTCCATTAAATTAAACTTTTGTGGTATTCAGAGGATTTATGTTAGTTTCCAAGCATCATATTTTGCATACTCTAATTGTTATGTTTAGTATTCTCCGTGCGTGAAGTAACGATTATGATGTAGAAGGAGATGCTCGCTCATCAACATGAGGTACCACTGTCCACACTTGGTGCCTCATGGTGATGAGTGAACATCTCTTTTTACATCATATTTTGGTTCTCTCGGTAATGACAGCTGATTGGTCAATGCTCATTATGGAAAATATGTCAGTTTACAGCAAGTGTGCTCATAAATTGATGCTTTCCCAAATTCATATCTTCTGTAGAGGATGGCTGGCTTAGTGAGCATCTTGACGCTACACATTCGTTTTGCAATGGTCATCTTCACCGCTGCTGTGTATGTTGGAGCTGGCATCCCCAGTGTTCTTGTGCAGTGATGTAGATTAGAGCGTAAATCCTCTGACCACCCGTACTTATATTCTTATTTTTATATTCTCTTTCAAAAATGGCGCTTTAACCATAAACCACATGGGGCTAGGACTAAAGTGAATGCTTGAGACCCAACAGTTTGAAGAAAAATGAAGCATCACTTAACCTTCTTAGACTAGACGCTTCTAACGACCATTTTTAAATTAATTTTTGTTCTGTACACTAAACAGAGCATTCTTGTTAACTATTCTCTCCGACACATGTGCGAACTTCAATTCTAATGCTGATGCTAGGTCGCATACATGTATACACTCAACATGGAGTTTATAGACCTACATTATATCCATATCCCTCGAAAGTTTTTGCCTTAAATAGGCATGTTCTTCAACAATTTTGGTAATGCATAATAATTGCAAATGAAATCTATAGCTTCCGCTTGGAAGGTTCGCGGTAGAAAATTTGAAAATTACTCGACATATAGCCAATATTTCGTGAGAATTTCACATTTCCCATAGAAAAAAAACGTTTCACAATATTAAACACTATACAGTTGTGATTTTCGGTGAACCATCAGTACTTTCCATGGGAACAAAGCTGAACATTGACCATTGAGCGAACGACAACGGACAACTTAACCTAACACCCAGTGGGACCAATATGGACCTTTTTGTTTTGCTAAAAAGGTTGTGAACCTTGAGCTGGAGCGGGAATCAAACCCTCACTTCATGGCAATCGCGTGAACGACGTGACGCTGCTAACCACTTAGCCACAAAGCCCATTAAATTGCCATAGATATTGCAAGCACATGCACAGAAGGGTCTGCTATGAGGTGCCCATCAAGGTAGTAGTTGTTGGATATAAATTTACTACCCGAGCAAGAACGAATAATTTGATAACTGGCCTTGGTATTTAGGAGCGCTGCATAAGAGGTAAAATACCTGAGGATCATACCACAATGTTATGCGAATAGAAAATTGAGGTAAGACAATACAAAACTAGTACCTCTCAGGTATTCCCACACACTTAGATTTTTTTACAGAAATCTGTAAAGTTTTACCGAGTTCTCAACAGGTGAACGTTCCGTTATTCGATTTTACGGATTTCGGTGAAATTTTACTTATTTCTGTAAAAAAAGTAACCGGATTTCGGTAAAATTTTACCGAAATCCGTTAAATTGGATTACCGAACGTTCAGATGTTGAGAATTCGGTAAAACTTTACAGATTTCTGTAGAATAATCAGAGTGTGTAGGATCCCGAATAACATGTTTTGATAATCGAGAGATATTTTGCTTGAAAGTTTTAGGTCTTTTGCTTTGGTATTTTATCAATTATGCTGTGTTCTTAAATACCAAGGTCAGTTGACAAGATCAAAGTTAGGTATTCAAGTGTTATTTTCTCCTCCTCGGGAACGAAGGAAATACATTCATCCAAGCCTTTAAACCACATATATCAATTATTCGAATCTGTCATGGGTACGAACCATTGTGGATGGTCAAACTCAGGTCTTTAAAAGTTCAATCTCTTTCAAGATCTCCTGTTATACCACTGAGCTACTAAACGGTTGATCAAACAACCCTCAACCGAAAAACACATCAAAGCACATTAGTTCTGCTCAGTAAACCAGAAAATAGTATCGGAAATTACAATTCTTATCTGTTCGCATCCCTCTTGGATGGAGAGACTATCATCACTATCATTATGCACAGATAAATACATCAAGCACACCCTGAAGGCAAGTTTTTTTTGTGTGAACAGAGAACCAGAAATATTTTGGAAACTCGACACTCCACTTCAATTTTTCCTTATCTACCCATAAAAGTCACATCCTGTCTTCGCTGTATGAGGAACGACTGGAAAAATCTATGAAAGATTTTTTGTCTCAACCCACACATAGCAAGGAATGTTGCACATCAAAAGTTAGTCAGGACACGTGACCGAGATTAGATCAATAAGTGGCAATAAATAGAAGCAAAACCAACATTTCCTTCCCCTGATGAATTTAATCAAGCACACTTATTCTTTCAAACCCCCCAGCGCACGGCATCCTGGCTTCAACAGCGATGAGGCAACTCGAATCCTGTACAAGGAAGCTGCTTCTGCTAGGAGCAGGTTCGAATTCCGGTCTACCGATGCGTGGCGGACAACGTCAGTGGCAGTCAGTGCGAAATGCTAATGTATTATGAATTAGGATTAAATTTCAATGTAAATTCCCACTTTCCAGGCATGGGAAGGGATACTGTGTTTGCCTAGGGGCTGCATTTTATTACCTCTAATACTATTATTCGTGACGCCAAACGGCGGTGAGTGGCGTTCCCCTCCTGCAGGGCAATCAAGAGCACTCGTCCGGATAGATGCTTCAGGCCTTGAAAAGTGTTGCAGAGATTAATGTTTTTGTTTATTGTGATTATATGATTGATTGTGTGCTATTGTTGTCACTTTCGTGTGGTAGAAATGAGGTTTTGAAATTCTCAACAAGCAATTTAATTTTAACGTTTGGAATATTGTAGAGGACATTAGAGAAAAACGAACGATCCCAGTCCGCAATTTTGGTTTTAAGGTCAATTTATGTTCCGGGGTGCCTCCAACGTAGTATTTAGTTAGCCAGGTAATGTATCTCGGCTTGTTTATCACAGGAAAGGCACAAATTTTCAAAATGCTGTATCACAGGAAAGAAAGTATGGTGCAATTTGAAGAAATTTTGACTTTCGTATTTTTTGAAAATACAGTTTTAAAGCAATCTTATACAATTGTCTGTGCTCTAGGATGTCCAATCGGATGTAGAACCAGTTGAACAAAACCAAGATTTTTTTGTTTCGTGAGATAATTTACGTTGTCACCATTCGAAATCAGCCTAGAGCCTCTCAAGCCCGAGCAGGAAAGAATAACTTGATATCTTGTCCTGGTATTTAAAAGCTCAGATTTATAGGTAAAATACCTGAGGATAATACCATAAAATTGTTCCAAAATGTTATGCGAATACCAAATTGAGGTAAGAGGTAATCTCAGGTATTCCCATTTTTTCGAAATATCAAGTTTTGTTGTTTGAGAGATATTTTGCTTGCAATTCTTAGGTATTTTGTTTAGGTATTTTACCTCTTAATTTGAGCTCTTTACTACCAAGGCCATTTATCAAGATCAAAATAAGGTATTCATATGTTGTTGCCTCCTGCTCGGGTTGCTAAAAATTTATTTTTTCCCAATGAAAAACCACGATCACACTTTGTGGGTGGACCCAACAGCATCCTTACTGTTGGTTTAAATCGGTTCCAAGCGGCTATTTGTACTATTGGTACAAACCGGTCCAAATCGAATATCCATCTAATGTTTAAATAACTTGCTACGCGTCGCGTGCATCGTTTACCAAGACGAATTCAAACCAACCCATTAATTCAACAACCCAGTGATTTATCGTGGACGTGCATATGTGTTTCAACTTTTGAAGGTGTTCTAGTGCAGTTTGCGACGAAAGTTAAACATTTATTTATTACGTTGGAGAATTAAATGCGCTAGAACTCACATATAGACTCACATAAACTTTACTGGCTCAATGGATATAGGGTTCGAGTCCCTTGACTCAGCCTAATGTGCTGCAGTTGGTTACAGTTTTCATTGAAACTCACAAATTTATTGAGCTGTATACAATACTGATATAGTAATACGCTTGCTCACATAATAAACATTTGTTATTCTGAACCATGACAAATGAACCATGACAACTATTTTTTCACTGATATAGTCTTTCCTTGTATTCTCCCATACGCGGGGTAACGATCTGTGATGATGTTGTTTTTGAGAAGGAAATAAGGTTAGGTAAAGCAGAAGTCGTATGCCAAAAATAAACCCAAAATGAGCGGGAGATAGTTTCTCTCCCATGTAGGGGATTTGGGAGTACGAATAGACAGTTCGTTAGAACTATTTAAGCTATCGGTAGTATATGAGCACGATCAAGTGCACAATTCTTTTACCAGTCAAGGTAGTGCATTCGTTCATGCCTTGACCTACCCCGCATGGGGATGCTTGGTAATAGATTGCGTACCTGTTTCGAAATACTACCTCACAATGCCCTCCGCTCAATTTAAAACTACTTCTATTCAATTTTCACCGCCTGTCGTGAGCTAACGGAACTATCAATACTTTCTCTTAACAGCTTGTTCTAGCAAAAAATTGCTGTCTACTCCTAGAGCCTCATGTTGATGAGAAATTATTTCCTTCTAAAAAACAACATCAACTACTTTTTGTTAAAAACGCAAACTTTCGACGGATATTAATGTAATCTCGATCTATAAGCATCATCTTGGTTCTATTCCTGTGTGCAACTTTGTCTCATTTACTGGGATTTCCATGATTGCAGTCATCAATGATTTATCAATCAATGCAGTCACTGTAAATTACAATTGTATTATTTCTTTAAAAATTTCATTGAGAGCTGTATTCATATACCTAACATCAGATTTAACAGAATAATTCAAAACAAAACTAATTGAAACAGTTAAATGGTTTTTAGATATTTAGAGAATTAAAAACATTAGAATTCCTGCTACTGCTCATGTATACTACTGTATGTTATGTTTACATGAATCAATTGCAAGATATCCAATAGTATAATCGAACATTTCCATTGAAAATTTTAACAACATTTTACTATGAAATGAACTCAATAGCTTTGAAATGGAGCATTGAAAATAATGTCTCTGAAATTGAGTCCATAGATATCTTGTGAAATTATTGTTCGTGCTACTACGAGACTGGTTTATTTATTACGTGTGACTCTTTCCTTTATATCAACGAGGTATATCTTTAATTGAGGTAACTGAGACAAGTTGAATTTATTTGATAGTGAAGGTATTCTGTTCCGTTTAACCAGTCATGGCGACAAAAGGAAAAAAAAAATCAACAATTTCGCCCTAGTGTATAACTGTCAATGTAGGGATACATCCTCGATTACCAGTACCAGCTGGATTTGAAGCAAACACCATCTTTGCAGGGTTGTTATCTGCCATTTAACCTGGTCTGTCCAGCGTATCCTTCCAGCTTTTTCCAGCTTCAGAATTCTTGGTTCACCTCTGAGTTGAGCGAGCTCATGATTCAGTATTTGCCGAACTCCTGCAAACCGCCAAATGTTCAGCAGACACCATTCCAAATGTTCAGCAGGCAATGTCCATATCATCTGCGAAGCAAACAAATTGGCTGGATCTGGTGAAAATTATACCTCAGCTGATACGTCAGACTTATCGCATGACACCTTCTAGGGTGATATTGAACAGAAGGCAGGAAAGTCCATCACCTTGTCGAAGTCCCCGGCGAGATTCAAACGAACTGGATTGTTTGCCTCAAATCTTCACGCAGCTTTGCATACAGTCCATTGTTGCTGTAATCATTCTTGTAAAAGCGGGTTTTAGTTCTCATCCATGATTTTCCATAACTATATGCGGTTGATACTGTCGTACTCCTCCTCAATATCTATGAACAGGTGATGTGTATGGACCTGGAATTCACTGCATTGCTGGAGGATTTTCCGTAAGGTAAAGATCTGGTCCGTTGACGAAGCCGGCTTTATAACATTCCACGAACTCTTTCGTTATAGATGATAGACGACAAAAGAGGATCTGGGATAGCACTTTGTAGACGACATTTAGAATGCTGATCGCTCGAAAGTTCTCACGCTCAAACTTGTTACCTTTCTTGTAGATGGGGCATATGACCTCTACCTTCCACCCTTCCGGTAGCTGTTCTGTTTCCCAGATCTTGACTTGCGGTCGGTGCAGACAATGATCAACTTTCCAGGACTCATCTTGATTAGTTCAGCTCTAATACCATCTTTACCAGCTGCCTTATTATTCTTGAGCAGCTGCAAGTTGAGCTGTTGGATGGCATCCCTAACTTCCCTCTCTATAGTCATTGCTCAAACTGTCTTGGTCCTCACTGTCTACATTCTCCGCGCCATTCAGGTGATTGTCGAAGTGTTGCCTTCACCTTTCAACCACCTCACGTCCGACCGTCAAGATGCTTTCATCTTTATCACTGCACATTTTGGTTCAAGGCAAGAAATTTTTGCAAGATGCGTTGAGCTTTTGGTAGAACTTCTGTGTTCCTTGAGAACGACACTTCTGCTCCATCTCCTCACACTCCGCTTCTTCCAGGTGGCGTTTTCTGCCCTGGAAAGGCGAGCCTTCTGCTTCCGCTTCCGTTTATAGGATTAGCACCTGCGCTGCGTCATTCTCCTCCAAAATCTCTTTTCACTCCTCGTCAAACCAATTATTACGTTGACTCCGTTCTGAGTACTCGGCAATGTTCTCAGCTGTGTTGTTTAGTGCTGCTTTGACAGTACTCCAGCAGTCCTCAAGAGGGGCCCCATCGAGCTTACCCTCGTCTGGAAACGCTGTCTCAAGATGATGCGCGTACGCAGTGGCAACATTCGTGCTTTCCAGTCACTCTAGGTCGTACCGAAGCGGCCGTCGGCAACGTACATTATTGACGACGGTGAGTTTTGGGCGTAGTTTAACCATCCCCAGGTAGTGATAAGAATCAATGTTAGCGTCACGATACATTCAGATGTCAATAATATTGGAGAAGTGCTGCCCATCAATGAGACTTGATCGAATTGCGATTTCTTCTGATCTTTGGAAATCCATGAGGCGTAGGCCGTTGTCGTTCGCCAACTGGTGAACGACGAACTTTATAATGGTTCGTGAGGTCCATCAGAAGCAACACAGGTATCCGATAACGAAAAATTCGTATTACTCTTTATCTGGTGAAATGCTTTCGTAACATCGGTTTGTATCATGCGCAAAATGATTCTCGTGAAGACCAGCCAATCACTGTTTCTCTTTTATCGTAATCATGCATGATGGTGTTGCTGCTGGCATGGGTGGGAATCATTTATTTTTCTCAAAATAAGAGTTACAGCTCATCCCAAAAATACAGTTTCGTATCCAATTTCAAAACCATTACAAAAAAAGCTGGACAATTCCGCGTGGTTGCGCTTTTTTTCAATTACATTTCGAACCGATAAAGTAGATCTGTCAGTTATTCATGCATCCACCAGGAAGACGTTTCTTTTTAATTTGTGACAAAATTCGTAGCTCTTTGAACTGTTTTCGTGCAATGCACGAATGTTCTTTCTGTGTAAACAAATGCTTCGTGCTTTTAACAGTTGCTTGTGTGATATTAATTACAAATGGCTTGGTAGTTTCATAAAAACAACAAATCAGTGAATCCTAGAAAGTGTGAGCTGTTAAGTGGAATACCTTTAGCTAGAAATGAGTATAAAAATGAGTATTTTCCATTTAATTCCAACTACCTTTATTGATTATCTGGACAGATACGCGTATTTCGTCTATAATGTGCAGCGTAGAGTCGAGTTATTAGTACACAACACTGAAAAAGTCTACACATTGTAGACGAAATACACGTATCTGTCATGACAAGCAATAAAGTTGGAATTAAATGGAAAATACAAATTTTTCTCCTCGTTGCAGAAAACAACGACTAGATTCGTTAGTTCTACGTTCGATTTTGAGGTATAAATTGAAATTAATTTTCAGTGCAATTAGAAAACTGAAGGTAACGGTACAGTGATCAAAACAGCAGCTTAGATGAAAACTTGCTGTGATAAAATCGCTAAGATTATGGGTGAGACCGTAATGCGCCGCTTGATGGGTCGTTTTAAGGGAAAAGTTCGAGAGTTCTTCTGAATCCGCCACGAATAATTCGTATCTCTTTTTCTTTTGGAATAGTATGTATTTAAGTGAAAACCTGTTACAAATCCGTTAATTCAAATCAGAAATAGACACAAATGAAGCAAAACAATGCATTTGGTCCAAAGTAACAATGAGAGATTCTCTTTGTCGACTTTCTCTTTGGTTAATAGCTTGTCTATTAAACGATTTGGTGATGTTTTCAACGTATTGAATCCATAATCACACTTTATACTACCGTACTGTATGTTGAAAATAGTTGAACATGTTTTTACATAGTCGTAGGAGCCCAAAGAGAAAGTCGACAAAGAGAGTCTCTCATTGTTACTTAAGACCTAATGCATTGTTTTGCTTGAAATGATGTTATTCTATCGTTAATTGAGCCATGCTTTAGAGCCTAACATTGATCTAACACCTACTCGTCATTGCAGCAGTCATCGTGAAATCGCCCGTTCCGTTTTGTTTAACTTTTTTTCTTTGGTTAGGAAATGAAACACTGTGTTTAATTTTAAAAGAAAACAATTTCATCGTCTTCAACTCGAGGTTGTACAGAATGAACATTGAACATAGACCGGACAACTTAATCTAACAACCCGTGGACCAGTATGGACATTTTTGTTTTGCGAAAAGTTCCACAGTCTGGATCGGGAATCGAACCCTCACTTCATGGCAATTGCTTGAACGACGAGTGGCGCCGCTAACCACTTCACCATGAAGCCGACCCTCTTAATTCCGAATCTTCAATAGGTATAAATTAGCTTATTACACCCTTTTCTTTTGGTTCAATCTATTTTGATTTATCCCAAGCGGTTTTAATTGATAAAAACACATTTAATGTTTAATATACTACTTATTTGAAATTGAATTTTTGAAACCATAACAAGTATACAAATAAATAAATAAATAGAGTATTAATTTCTTGGCGCCTTTATAATTGTTGAGCCTTAGCAAATCCGAATACTTTATAAGCCATAACAATTATCAATTCACTGAATGATTTAGAAATCTTCGTTGGACGGGTATGTAAGATGGTGAGAAGGTATTCTCAAAAGAGATGATTTATAGTAAAAAAATATGCCAACAGCTTACACTTCTGCCATTACTAGGAAAGGAAAAAAATACTCATATTCCTGACTAAAGCATCCTTGCAAAGGCTACATTGAAATCGTGACAAAACAGTACTCGTTCCAACTGGAGAAAAGAACAATCGGCAGAACGAATGTTTGCAATATCAAAATCAGACAGCAGCAAAATGCTTTCCCTCCATCCGGAAAAGTCTGCGCTCCGTTGCAACCATCTGCTACCGTCAACGGCGAGGGAGGGGGCGAGTGTGGACTGATCCGGATATACGTCTGTTGTGCTATTTTGATGGTAATCCCTCTCACTCCGGTAGGCCGTATCGTAGCTAGCCATGGACCGACAATGTTAAGGCCAGAGACGGTAGGCTGAGATATTTCCCGTTTTGTTTCCGCCGATGTCAAACTGAAAGGGGAGATTGATCCATCATCTCAAAGCTATTCAAGGGCCTGTCAATGTAGGAAGGATTTTCCCGCCCTGCGTGTGCTTGTTCTTATTTTTAGTCGCCCTTGAGATCATCATACTGCAATTACCACCACCACCCAGTTTCTAGTGCAGAGATGTAACTTATCCCAGTTCAGTGAAATGGGGATACCTTGTGGGAAGATTTAAGATACAAATACCGCGATGTTGAACTTACCCGTCTTCACTTGGTACTTCAGCGTTATGGCACAATCCTTCACCAGCTGCTGTAGGGTAACAGCATTCTCGGGAACATCCAAATTCAGGAGCTTCTTCATTTCCTCTGGATGGTGAAAGTCAAGGATCTTCTCCTTGCGGTCATTCTGGATATTGACGTAGTCAATAAGTAGCTCCATTATCTTCTGCAGAAACTCTCGAGTTTCCGCAGAATCCGATGATTGGATCACGGGGATAATGTCTATGAATCAAATAAAAGGTTTACTGCGTTAGTGTGATAAATAATCTTAAATATTCAAGTACATGTTATAAAAATCATTTTTTAGGATTACGCCAAGATGTAAAGAAGGACGCATGAGAGACAACATCTTCATTGTTATCTTTTTAATGGTTCATGTATTGTAGCGCAAAGAATAAGTCTCCCATGGGAGTATCTCTCAATACAACATAGGATTATGATAAGAATGTGTACATGATTTATGGACTTTCAATATAATAGAAAAAAAATCACGGTGAAAAAATTTGCCCTCACATTGCGTCAAACTGAACGTACGGCTTTAAAATAAGCAAGTTGCATCAATCAAATGTTGTTATCCAGCAAATTACTATTTTGGAAGATTAAAATAATGACCCCATGATTTTACTCGTCACAATTAAACTCCCACTCCACGGCGTTGGAATTCCCACTGCGTTATTTAGCGTTTATTGCCGAAAATGGGAGAATAAATGGCGCACTCCAACAAGCCGGAGGCTGGCTATTAATATCGAGATCCCTCCAAGAATGAGCTATTTTATTAAATCTATACACACGACAAACCGAAGGGGAAGTTTAACCCTCCAATTCAGTGCTTCACTGTGCAAGATACCGCTCTATCTGCGAAGGTATTTTCCCGTTCACTGAAACGGATGATGGGCCCCGAATAAACTGAAGAGCTGATGCCCAAATTGATTCCACCCTGACATTGTTGAGTTGAGGGTGGAGAAGTCGGTAGCCGAATGGTTAAATACATTTTATACATCCACCTAGTGGTGCGGTTCTACCTCAATCTTGATGAGTCAAAATCAGTAACCGCAAGCCATTGAGGATTCGAAAAAAGGATTTACAAATGCACATTCATAAACAATTACTTTCGAAATTTCCTTCGAGGGTACAAGAAAGGTAAAGAGATTGTACTATTCCACATGACAGAGTTCAGTCTATTCTCGGGTTGGTGTCTGCTACATCGTCGTTGCAGAATAATTGCTAATTGAGGATTTGGAAAGAGCTTAAGTTGTCTTTTTCCAGGACATGAAAATATAACATTGACTCACCAAAAGGTTTGTGATGCCGCATTTTAAACCATTAGAAGCTTTCAAAATTTGCTGTGGGGTTGCTGTGAGTGCCGACCTCGGCATAGTGGTTAACATCTATACCTCTCACGCTAAAGTCACGAGTTGAAATCTCGCCGGACAAGTTACTACAATACACAAAAGATGTGTCTGAATGACTACAACGGGAGAGGGGAACCAGTAGGCTGTGTTATTACTCTGAAAATTAATTTTAGTTTACATTACGAAATCGAAGGTGGAACTACCGAATCTATTCGTTGGTTTCTGCAACGAAACTGATTTGTACATTTTACGAAATTTCCATCGTAATTATTGGCGGTCGTGCAAATGTCGTGCGGTCGTGCAAAAAAAAGCGCAATCACGTGAGTTGTCCAGCTTTTTTTGGTTTATTGTTTCTGAATTGGAATTCGATCCTGTATTTTTGGGAAGAGCTGATTCTGAATCCGTGGTTGATCTCACTAGGCCATGGTGACTTGTGAGAAGATATTTGAAAAATGAGTATGAAGTTTCAACTCTGGACAGCGTTTTATTATTTATTTTGGAATAAATAAATTATTCTGGCCCATCCCAGCAGCAACACCATTGTATGGGTACTATGAAAGAGGAGCAGCGATTGGCTGGTCTTCACGAAATTCGTTTCGTGCATTATACAAAAAGGTGTAATGATAGTATTTTACCAGATAAAAAGCAATATGAAAGTTTCTTACAATATACGATTTAAATAAATTGTCTAATTTAATTTAAATAAATTATCTGTGTACAAACGTACACAGTGAGTTACGGTTGCAAAATGTTCCAAAAACCATCCCTGAAAAGTTTTTGATTTTTTAAAAGCCGTTTAGCTTGACGGCTATTGACTTGAAATTTCGTATGGGATTTTGATATTTTCAGCATGGGGAAAGTAGTATATTCAGTTTTTATTCCTAAAAGCTACTTTAGAGTTGAGATAAGTGGTCGGAGGCACCTTGAATACACATCGTACCCTCTTATGAAGCATTTGAAACAAACCATAATTTGAGTTTAAAATAAGAAAGTTATTCAATTTTGAAGCGCTACTTGTAGAATGTCTCAAAGTGGGTGGTGGCACCCGGTTGCAGCAATTTCACTCATTGGTATCCAGGATTGGCGCTAAGCGGCATGCAAAATGTTTGAGCTAATTGGTCTTTAGGTCAAGGCCTTCCGATTGGTCAATGGTAGTTCAGAATTGGCACATGACGTGGCGCTATTGTACATATGCATATCTTGTACAAGCTGTATCTCAAGATACTGGCCATCTAAGAAGATGCTGCCTTCGACAAAGTTGTTCAGGTGGGCACCTGAAGGTTGTAAGAGAATGCATGACGCCATTGTGGAATCCAAGATGGTGGCTTTCGGTTTGAAAAAAAAAACTACAAGGTACAGCCCCATTGGATTGTATGAAACGATAACGTAGGACTACATTACTAAATGGAGGCTATTTATATTGTTTATTGCAATATTCCTTAAAATGTTTTTTTTTAACATACGCTAGCTCGTCCAAACTGTCCTGGAATAAATAGCTTAAGCTGTACTGTTGTAACAGTAGCTTTATCCGCTATACAATGTTATGATATGTATTCAAACATATTCAATGAATGACCTGGAAATTAACTGAAATTATGAGATAGTCTTGGGATATTCGATGCAGAACAAACTAATGTTTGTTACAATTGTAGAGCTTATGTTTTGAAGGACAGTTTGCATGACCTGAAACTATCGAAGTTATCCTATGATATCTGTGGACATTTCAGAATATTCATTGAATATGCTTGAATATTTATCATAGCTTTGTATAGTGAGTGAATCACTCTCTCTTTTGAACGATCGCTCTCACGTTCTCTCATCGCCCACGTGTTCTCGCCTGCGATCACTGCCGCGTACGAGGACGCACCAGGGCTCTTTCTGTGATTCGCTGGTGCGATTGAAAGTTAAAACATCGTCGGAGTTGCAGAAAATGTCAGAAAAAAGGGAGCGGGAAGAAACATATAGCGTCAAAGCGAGTTTGCAACCACTCCTGTATATTAGCAGAAGAGTCCACGCCAGTCAGGGGCGCACGCATCAGGGAATTTATCTGCATACGCTTCTGTGAATTGGAGAGCTCTTATTCTCACTCTTGAGCGATCGAGTATAGTGTGAACAAAAACCATTTTTCTCCTCTCACATGTGCTACCCATATGCAAACACGAGGGTGAATATAAACAAGAGAGAAGAGCTCTCGTTGAGGTAGGAAGGGTGTGTGGAAAAATTAAAATCTCTCTCTACCAGACTGAGGATATGGACATCACTGTGACCTCACAGAAGATTCACTGAATGTGTTTGAATGCATATAAACATTTTACGGTTACAGATCTCAATTTAATAACCTGAAACACTTCAAGATATCTCAATTTATCTGTTGACCTTCCAGAAGACTCCTTCAATTCGGTCAAATACATATTATTACTTTGTTTGTTCCAGAAAGCTTCAATTATAGCTGAATTTTTTTTTTATTTTGAATTCCTGGATAGGTTGGATAACCTATAAAATCCGAAGATTATCTCACAATGTTTGTTGTTCTCTCAAAATATTCAATGAATATTTTTCAATACAAATCGTAGCTTTGAGCCCAGAGCTTTATAATGTTTGTTGAGCTTTGAGAATTTTAATTGAATATATTTAAATATTTATTGTAACTTTGTATTGCATACAATTACTGATACAAAGGTAATTCCTAGGTTCTGAACGCCAGGGCACTTCGGATGACCTAGACCATCCCATGTGTTGCTACCAAAGACAGGGAAGCCACCAGCAGATTCATCGGCATATAGACCTATATGTCTGACGGCTGAAGTGGCAATCCAGCGCAGAGAGGCGAGGAGTACGCTAATGTGCAGTGGTCACCCTTGACGTGAGAAATACGTTCCGTAGTGCCAGTTGGGTGGCTATCGACGACTCGCTCCAACGCTTTCAGGTTCCTGGGTACCTGTACAAGATTCTTGGAAGCTACTTCCAGATTAGCGTACTGGTATACAACACAGAGGTAGGCCAGAAACGTGTTCAGATCACCGCAGGCGTCCCACAAGTTTCAATCCTGGTGCTATGGAACGCGATCCGATGCTATGGAACACGATGTACGATGAGGTACTACGGCTTGAGTTCCCGAACGGGGTGAAGATAGTCGGGTTCACGGACGACATCACCCTGGAGATGAGTGGTGAATCCATTGAAGAGGTCGAGTTAATGGCCTCACAATACATTGGCATTGTGGAGAGATGGATGAGCTCCAGGCAATCGAAGCTAGCCCACCATAAGACTGAGGTCACTGTGGGGAATAATAGGAAATCGGAGCAACATGCGACGATCAGTGCAGGTAACTGCACAGTAGAATCGAAGAGGTTCTTGTGGTATCTTGGGGTTATGATCGACGATAAGCTGTCCTTTGTCAGTCACGGCGATTACGCTTGCAAGAAAGCCTCAATGGCTATATCGGCATTATCCCGCATGATGTCGAATAGCTCGGCGGTGCAAGGGAGTATGCGTAAACTCCTGGCCAGCGTCACACTGTCCATACTTAGGTACGGCGGGCCGGCAAGGATCACCGCCTTGAGTACCAAGAGCTACGCAATTAAGCTAGAGAGTACGCACAGGCTTATGTGCCTAAGAGTGGTTAGCGCTTACCGAACAGTATCACGCAACGCGGTCTGCGTCCTAGCGGGGATGATGCCAATAGGCATGGTCATAAAAGAGGACGTAGAGTGCTTCGAACAACGTGTCGGAAGACCACTAGAGCCGCATCCATGGTTAAGTGACAAAGGGAATGGAATAACTCCACCAAAGGTCGGTGGACCCACCAACTAATCCCGGAATTAACCGGGTGGGTCGATAGGCGACACGGGGAGGTGAACTTCCACTTAACGCAGATGTTGTCTGGCCATGGCTGTTTTAGACAATACCTGCATAAATATGGGCATGCACAGTCCTCCGCATGCAGCGAATGCGCGGGAGTTGAGGAAACTGCGGAACATGTGTTCTTCGCATGTCCTCGCTTCGACGGCGCGAGATCAGGCATGATTGCCGTAAGCGGTCACGACACGACTCCGGACAATTTGGTCCCGAGGATGTGCCAGGACCGGGACGTCTGGGACGCGGTATGCGTAGCAGCCTCCCAGATCGCCTCGATTTTCAAAAAAAAAAAAATGGTGAAATGACCAAAGGCAGGTCGCAGGGACCACCTAACTACTAAAGCCCTAAGTAGTTCGACATAGTGGGTGCTTAACAAGCACAATAGCCCCCTCCCCGAAGTAATACCGAAAGGTGGTTTCGGGGAGGATCCAGGGCTAAGGCACGGGTGCGTTTTTAGTGGGTCGAGGAGTTGGCACCCTCATCTCCACACCCTGAGTTCTTCATGTGTCTGGTTGCAGATTTTCCATCCCGTCTAAAAAAATAAAATAAAAGACCATCCCAAGATTATCTTCTTGTGTATTTGTATGTTCAAAAGTATTCACTGAATATGCTTGAATACGTGACGTAATTGTGTATGGTTCAAAAAGAACTGTTACTACTAGATTTCAAGTTAAAGTCCAGAACAGTTAAGATTACCTAGAAGATCACAAAGTTGTAAAATAATTACTGATTCATTGAATCTTTGAATACATATGCCCAAAAAACAAATGTTTGAATACATATGCCCAAGAAACAACTGTAACTACTGTAGATTTTATGTTTGGAACTTAAAGACAGTTTGGATGACCCAGAATATTCCAAGATTTTTGCATGATGTCTTCTAAACTATTCAATGAATATTGTTAAATGTATATTATCCCTTTGCACACTCCACAACCTTCTGTTACAATAGTAGATCTAATGTTTTGAACTCAAAGGCTGTTTGTGCGGCCAAGGTCATCTCAGTTTATCTCATAATATAATTTTTTGCGTTCGAAAATATTCCCTGAATATGGTTGAATACCTAGCGTAATTTTGTATTGTCCAAAAAGCTTTTGTTGATACTGCAGATCTTATGTTCTGTGCTCAAGAACAGTTTGGATTACCTAGAAAAAAATCATAAACATCAAAGTTCCTTGTTTTGTATATGTTGCTGAATTAGCTGCACTACACCTCGCGCTAGAAATGATTGCCTCACTATATGATCAGTACTTCATTTTCATGGATAGTCTCAGTTCAATAGAGGGCTTTTTAGTGCTTTATCTTCGCGTTATTTTAGAATCACCATTGTCGGCACGGTCGGTTATTGTAACTCAGGTTTGAGTCGTTTTCGACTCACTTTCGTCATTAGTAGAGTCAATCAAATTTGAGTAAATGTAGCTGGGATTGACAATTCGAGAATTCAAAAACAACCATCAGATTTGAGTTTATGATTTTGATTTGTCGACCTGTCAATACTAGTTACATTTACTCGCATTTAAGTCCGGACAATGAGATAGCGGACTCGCTTGCAAAAGTGGGCGCTTTTTTTCCTATTTTTTGACAAAAGTCAGTCGTTAGCTTGCATCATAAAAGGAGTAATCGAAATTTAGGACGATGACAACGTTTTATCATCCCTAAGGTGTCGAAGAAACTTTGGTTTAAGACTAAGTATGTAGGTCGAGACTTCATTCGTGTGATGTCTTTAATAATTATTCTCTAAACGCTCGTTTAAACCGTGTCGGGTTGAGCATGACATGGAGCTTTTTTATCTGTTTTTGACTTATATCATCTTTAGATTGTAGTTTGTTTATCCTGTTTGTCTAGATTTAGTTTTTAGCTTCCAGTTTTTGTGTTTTCGGACTTCTCATTTGAAATGGGTCATTTAAAAAATGTACTGTTAAAAGTAAACAACTTGAAAAAAACACATGCATTCTGTAGATCATACTTTAAATTTCCACTCTTTCATTCCATCCATAAAATTTTTAGTGCCACTAACCTCAAGGCAGCCGAGAGAAATCGATTCTTCCCCTATTAACTTTAATTTAAAGAACATTTATGTATGTTGAAAAAGTAAACTTGGTTCTGTAAAGTTAATTCGATTGAGCTTGTAAATTATTCTACCTTGTTTAAAAAAATATATGTTCGCCCCAAGCATTATCTGTTTGATATTTGTGTAATAACATCTTATCCGGCTATAGCGAAATAGTAACCTCGGGCGATTAACCAAGTATTAACGCTATAAACATCTAATACTAAAGAAGGAAATTTACCCGCGTATTGCTACGTACAAACACCTGGACAAAAGTCACTTATCACATATATAATTTACAATATATAGAAATTGAAAAGTTATTGCAGTTCCCAATTAACCATTATTACCACCTGTTACGTAGACTGTTAAAACAGCGAATAACAGTAAACAACAGGTGGTAGATACAGCTGGAACCATGCACGTGATTTACGGAAACTGTTTCAGGAACAACATTAAGCTTACGGGTTTGTGTTTCCCTATTATCATGATTTACGATCGTATTTTAATTAGTAAAACGAAATTGTCGAATTGAATGGGCATGGATTAGGTTTATGATTCTGTGAGTAATTCAATTTTAGCAGAGCACATTTACGAGACTGAGCCACAAATTATGCATATATGCATGCTATTTTAAAAGTTTGGAGCTGTTTTACCAGATGCCAATGGTTGATTTTTGTTTTCAAAATATGATTTCAACCAAATGACAGAGCTTGGGAAACCTGATTGCGTTTCTTTTAAAGAAAAGTTGAACACTACAACAAAAAGCAACCTGATCTTTTGTTTAATTTGTAATGCTCTTTGCCGAAAAATTGTCTTCGCATTAGCGTTGGAAAGGCGCTTTTTGAAAATCATTCGAAATAACTATGTAAATTATTCAAAATAAAAATATTCGCTGAACTGAGGTGAAAACATAGCCATCACTTTAAAAACACAGGCGTACTGCACAAATAATATTTTCTAGATAAATATTATTTTCCTATGATTTATCAGATACGAACCGCACGCGTGTTAGCTTAACATTTTCGCAAATATGGAGACAAATGTTAGAAGTATACTTTTAGTTTTTGCTTATGTCATTAAAAAGTCCACGAGAGAAAAATGTTTAATGTGCGAGTTAGGTGTGAGTAGTTGAATATTAAGGATAAAAAATCGATTCATAGATTCGCAAAACTATCGAAATTCGTAAATTTCGTATGGATTTTGTTGCTAGTAGCTGAAGCACTTATTTCCAACGGTCTCAAAACGTTTCAAACATTGAAGAGCATATTTCATCCATGTTTCTATTAATTTTGCCCTTATTTACACGAAGTAAAATGCACAACCAAATGTCTCTAACAAGTGTCGCCAATCACCACCAGATTGTGTACCGAAGACAAACAGCAGCATGTTTTTGATATTGAAATATTTGCTCTCCCTCTTTTCGGAGCAGATTTTCCCTGTACTGTGACGAATAATGCTGCCTCGAAACTACCCCCATATTAAGCTACCCATCAACTGCGTCACGATGGTTGGCGTAACGCAATGTGGTGCAGATCCTGGCAAAAAAAGGAAGTTTTAGAGAGGGTTGGTTTTAATTTAACATTGCATTTATCATTCCAGTCTAGATGCCGAGGCGGAACTGTGCAAAGGTATGCGTGGAATGCTGTCCAATATTAAATAAAAAAAACACAATCTCACGGTTTAAATGAATGATTCAGTAGGTTTTAGTATTATGTGCAAGTATTTGGTAAAGATAGATCACATAATTCCACGAGTTTTTTTTCTTCGAATACTTTGAAGAAGAGATAACATTTTAAATGGAAAATATTTTTTGGTATCAACATCCCAGTATGACATAACGTTCTCCACTTTATTTGCCTTTGATCGGGCAGTGCAAATATTTGGTCACGAGTAATACGATTATCCACACTTTAACGGATCGTTAACTGCAGACTGAATTGAAAGCACTCGTGCGACACGAAAGAATGGTTTTGATTTTCTCGCATTGTGTGTCCTGATATTCTTTGGAAAAGTGATTTTCCTTTTTTCTTTCTACTGGCTTTCATTGTTGTTCTGAAGTTATGATACTATCTTCCACAGCAAATGATAAAATCCACTGTGCTGTGGTTGGCAGAAAACGTGGGTAGATGATAATGATCACATACAAAATAAATTGAATGGCTTAAAGCAATATCCGTACATGTACCTGTAAAATGACGTTTTCAAACTTATAAATGGATGAAGATAGGTTTAGAGATAAATTGGAAAAAATATACCGCAGTAGGCTTGGTCGTGACGACGTTTTTGACATATTTCAAAACTACCCGCAACCAACTGGTGTGAGCTCAAACAAAGGCCTCAAAAAACTGGTGTGTTTTGATTTTGTTGCAGGACATCAAATCATTCTTTTTGAAGAACATTTTGTAAGAAGTAGATGAGAAATTCTGAGCGTGTTTACTGGAAATGCGTTTTTTTTTTAAATTTCATAACATACACTCAGTAGCAAAAAACAAGCCGAGCTAAATTTTGTTAGCAAAAAACTCCTTGTTCAACCTCCTGTAACTTTGTCAATTATCAATATATTTGGCTGAAATTGCGACAACATTTTATAAACCTTATGTGATCAAAATTTCATGTTGATAAAATTTATAGATTTGAAGTTATCATAACATATGTGAAAAAAGTCATTTTTGGACACAGCAATTTCAAAAATCCGTATTTCTGTGAAAAATTGAGGTAGCATATTCAAAATTTCTTTATAGCAAAAAAAAGCCGAGGTGAATTTTATTAATAATACTGTATAACACTGTATACGTAGTTTTCACAAACCAATTCATACTGAATGCCGTATTTTCAAAGTTTTTCGTGGGTTACACTAGTTATTTGGAATATTTCACTCGTAACAAATCATGTGTATTAATAAGATGAATTCACCTCGGCTTATTTTTTGCACCGATATTTCAGCAAGGTCAGCAGCGGGTGAAAAAGGGAAATGCTCATGTTGGTACGTCAACTTTGACGCCAGCTGTAGTCCAAACCACTTGATGGAAACAGTTCAAATTTTGTTCACATTATTTTCTGTACTTTTTTAAGCTATGGAGAAATTTTTAATTTGCTACCTCAATTTTTCACAGAAATACGGATTTTTGAAATTGCTAAGTCCAAAAATGACTTTTCACGTATGTTATGATAACTTCAAATTCATAAATTTTATCAACATTAAATTTTGGTCACATAAGGTCTATACATTAGTTATTGAATTGTCAAATTTTCATTCAAAACTATTGATAATTGACAAAGTAACAGAAAGTTGAACAACGCGGTTTTTGGAAGCAAAATTTTGCTCGGCTTTTTTTTTGCTACTGAGTGTATAACTACGGTGAGGAAATGGTGTTTTCAAGGTTCAAAATGGTGAAAATAATCGGATAAGAAATGACCGAACTACTTAACCTCTCACAGAACAGAATAATGTGTTTTTTTTACAATTAACGTTCACACTATAATTTTACTTAAATTAGGTGATGCTTCATGTAAGTGTATGTGTAAACGTATCGTATAAACCAACTCTGTTGAACGAGGATAATCAACAGTTTCGTGGTACACGTTCATTTACATGAGATTATTGGGAAGATATGATGCACCAGTTAAAATTCATTTTGCTAGTGAATAAGTCGTATCAATTGTTCTTATGATTAACATTGAGCTACTCCTTGACATTGGAGTCGCCAAGGAATGCATGCTCATAGTTCATATTTATATGAGTATATTCTGGGTGTCGTGGATGAATATTAGAATATGTTTTTAAATATAAAATAAGTAAAACGTAAAATATTTTAGTTTTTTATTCACTTTTGGATTCAACACTCCTGCCAAACCGGCCCAACACAATGAATGTTCGAGCTATTAAAAAAAAAAAATTTCCTTTATTATCGAGATTTTCAGCCCTGGGCTGGTTCATCTCCCGTCGTAGTCCCTCAAATATCTTTTTTGGGTATTTTCGTGACTTGTTCGGGTGAGATTCGAATCGTGACTTTGGAGTGAGAGGTATGGATGTTAACCACTATGTTTCGGGAGACGATAAGTTGATCGTACAATGCAACACCTTTTAGAAAGTTCAACCGACCGCGCAACTATGAGCGAAAAGAAATATCTGTTTTGAATCACGGAAAGAAACTCTATTGGCATATGCGTACTTCACCCCACTTCGTTCAGCGAAAGAAGAACGTTCGTTCGATCCAGCGCTCCGTTATTTTGGAAGATTTATTCGAGTGCAATCGTTGGAAAAAACTAGTTTTTCTTCTTAAAATATACTCACTTCAGTGAGTAAAGTAAAAGTGAGCTTTTTTTCTAAGAAGGCAGTGTGGTTTTCCAGTGAAATAGAAAAATCAAACAGTGCTAGCTGGCGAATTATCTTCCCGCTTATTTTCGATTCACCTCTGCGTGGTGACGCTAACCAGCGATACACCACTACATCGCCAACGGTCATCCGACAGCGTTGAGCGAGTGCACCGAAGGCGATCGCATCAGCGCACCGCTCCCCGCTCCCCGCATAGAAGTGCGACGTTCACGCATACGGTGCGTCAGCAGCAGCAGCAACAGAACAGTAATTTAGTTAAGTTTTGTTTTTCCTGTCCCTCATCCCACTAGAGTTTAATTTGTGTGTTCTTTGTGTGTGTGTGTGTGTGTGTGTGTGTGTGTGTGTGTGTGTGTGTGTGTGTGTGTGTGTGTGATTTAAATTTTCGGCAAATCGTGCATGTTGAAGAGGTTTCTTCGACATGGACGGTTTGGCTGAAAAAGTGCCTTTGCCACCCGATGATGGGGAGGCACAAAAAATATTCAGACCGCGATCGTATCCGGTTGACTCGGTCGGTCCATGGGTTGTCTACTTTCAGCCCAAAATGAAACCTTTGAATGTGTATCAAATCACTACTGATCTGACGAAGCGATTTTCAGCCGTGACAGAGATCACGAAAGTAAAATTTAATAAACTCCGTGTTGTCATCTCTAACCTGAAGCAGGCTAATGAGATTGCTGCTTCCCAGCATTTTACACTCGAATATCGAGTTTATATTCCAGCTCGTGATGTGGAGATTGTAGGAGTGGTCACAGAGGCGAGTCTGTGCCCTGAAAATTTGAAGAAGCGAGCGGTTGGCCGATTCAAGAACCCTCTGCTTCCCCCAGTTCAGATACTGGAAGTGACAAAATTAGTGAAAATATCGCACAGCGAGGGTAAGAAAAAAGTTACCCCCACAGACTCGTTTCGGGTAACCTTTTCTGGCTCTGCCCTTCCTCAGTTCTTAGAACTGGATAAACTTCGGCTACCTGTGCGGTTGTTTGTACCCCGGGTAATGATTTGCCAAAACTGTCAGCAGATGGGGCATACGGCCTCCCATTGCGGCAATAAGGCACGCTGCTCAACTTGCGGGGAGAAACATGAGGCTGGTCCCTGTGCAGATAATACACTAAAATGCGTTTTCTGCAAGGGAACTCCTCCTCATGCTCTCTCGTCGTGCCCGGCGTATAAACAACGCGGGGAAAAATTGGAACGTTCTCTGAAACAACGTTCAAGGCAATCTTTGCAGAAATGCTTAAGAAAGCTTCGCCACCCGATACCAATACAAATCCTTTCGCTCCTCTTTCAGATGACGAGTCTGATTCGGATTTGGTTGAGGAGGGGACATCTTTTAGTTTTCCGGGAGGTGCTCCACGGAAGCGAAGACGCATTCGAGCTGTGAAAGCAGCTGAACAGAAGCCTCAAATCAACATGCCCAATACAAAGAGCAGAGAAAAAAAGGATAATCCGAATCCTCCTGGTTTTCGTAGTGCCAACTACACACAGGATTTCCCATCTCTCCCGGGGACATCTAAATCCCCTGATGCCCCGATTTTAAGAACAGAAGCCCCCCCTTCATCTGGGCTGTTCTCGTTCGATGATATTGTGGAAGGTATTTTTAAATACCTCGAAATGTCTGACCCTCTTAAAAGCATTGTTATGGCAATGCTTCCCACTGTGAAAACTTTTTTGAAGAAATTAACATTAAAGTGGCCCCTCCTTGCAGCTATCATTTCCTTCGATGGATAATTTGCCAAAAGAGGTCGGGGATTTGATCACTGTTCTGCAGTTGAATTGTCGAAGTCTTATTCCTAAATTGGAATCATTCAAATTTTTAGCTCACAATATCGGTTGTGATGCATTTGCTCTTTGTGAAACATGGCTTTCAGCCGAAATCGATCTTCCGATTAACGATTTCAACATTATTCGGCTTGATCGTGAGGATTCACGTGGAGGAGGAGTACTTTTGGGGATCAAAAAATCAGTGAGGTTGTGTACAAGACACGACCGGTTGACGTAGACTACGTTAAACCGAATGATGCATTATAATGTCAGGGAAATTCTGTGTGCCTATTATAAGCGTGAAAAGGGTTTCAATTATTCGTGCCGGTCGCTTACCCTTACCGATAGAAGTAGTTTAAGTCACAATATGACGGGTGCGGCTCTTATGGGACATTAACACGTTTTGAAGCCAGTATGTAAGAAAATTCTTTTGTACGCTCTAGAGATATTATTTGGTGGTCGTGAAAAGGGCCGTTTGGTTTTATGAAGTCAGTATGTGGGAAAATTCTCTTGTACACTCTTTATAACTCTTTGGTGGCCCTGAAATACAAACATATATTTTGACTGATACCTTGTCTCCTTTTCAACATTCACCATTTAAGTACCATACAATTCGGATTATTTGTATACAATCTGAGTTGTAGTATGCCTTTGCATAATTCAACTTGAAAGAATCAAAGATTTGCAATTTATGCAATTTTACAGTTCTAGATTTCAAGGGTAATAATAAACATTGAAATACGCTAGAATTCAAATAACGATAAAATTCGTTATCAGAAGATATCTGACAGGTTTAGTGATTGCTATGAAAACACAATAATCAATTGCAACATTTTCAGATGTGTAAGCGTCTCTAAAAATGTTCAAAATTCAGGAAGTTTTATCAAACAGAAAATAACAAAAAAATATTTTTGCAGTTGTTGTAAGGTTATATAGGGTACATGTTCTTTGACTCAGTCGATTATGTAGCGCACGATTACAATTTTAACTATAACTCATACAATAATTCAGCTAGAAACGATATTCAACTAGTTATACCTTTGCTAAGACATGCTCAACAAGGCGTTTTCTGTACTGGACCATGAAAAGTCACCAACTTACATTATTGAGTCGAAAACTTTTGATGGATATGGATATCATTAAGGATTCTTGTTCGAACGATTAATTAAAGTTTATTTATTTCATTGCTCCGGGCATTTATTTATATTATTGCATTGGGCATTCAGCTATATTCGGTATACTATACGAAATATAAAGCTTCTTTATAACATCTAAATGACTTTCTGATGTGATCAATCGGCCATTCCATTTCAAAACATTAAAATTCCCACTATATTCATTTAGTTATATAGGTGTTGGTATGAATAAGCCCTTTGAAAAATACACAACCGCTCACTCTTACTTTTCCATTGAAAACTTTTATATTCTACATTTCACTATGTGATGAATACATTAGGCCATAGTTGGGAATATAACGTGAAATGCGGGCAAAAAAATTCTGTGTGGTTATTATTAGCGTTAAAAGGGTTTCAATTATTCGTGCCGGTCGCTTACCCTTACCGATAGAAGCAGTTTAAGTCACAACATGACGGGTGCTGCTCTTATGGGACATTAGACCAGCGTTTTGAAGCCAGAAAGTAAGAAAATTCTATTGTACGCTCTTGAGATATTATTTAGTGGCCCTGAAGTTTTATGAAGTCAGTAGTAGGCAAATTCTCTTGTACACTCTTTATAACTCTTTGGTGGCCCTGAAAAGGGCCTTTTGGTTTAAATGATGACACGGTCACGGTTGCACGTTTTACGATGGACTATCTTTAAGGCCTAGAAGATAGTTAAGGATCTGTTAGAGAATATAAAATTATTTAATTAATGATAGTTTTGCTCATTCTAATAATCATAATCACTTAACATTACTAAATGTTTATTCGTATATCATACTGTGCCTGAATGGCCTGCATCTTGGAATTCTCACCATCGCCGGAACCATCAACAAAGTTTTGCTTCGTTTGGGGGATTTCAGTAACGACAGGCAGCGGAGGAAATTCTATAATACGTACATACAAACATATATTTTGACTGATTCCTTGACTCCTTTTCAACATTCACCATTTAAATGCCATACCATTCGGATCATTTGTATACAATCTGAGTTGTAGTATGCCTTTGCATAATTCACCTTCAAAGATTCAAAGAATTAGAATTTAGGCAATTTTAGCAATTCTGGATTTCAAGGGTAATAATAAACATTGAAATACTCTAGAATTCAAATTACGATAAAATTCGTTATTAGAAAATATCCGGCAGGTTTAGTGATTGTTATGAAAACACAATAATCAATTGCAACATTTTCAAATGTGTAAGCGTCTCTTAAAATGATCAAAGTTTAGGAAGTTTTATCAAACAGAATATAACAAAAATTATCTTGCAGTTGTTATAAGGTTATATATAAGTATATAGGGTACATGTCCCTTGGCTCTGTCGATTATGTAGCGCACGATTACAGTTTTAACTATAACTCATACAATAATTTAGCTAGTAACGATATTCAACTAGTTATACCTTTGCTAAGACATGCTTAATAAGGCGTTTGCTGTACTGGACCATGAAAAGTCACCAACTAACATAATTGAGTCGAAAACTTTCGAAGGATATCATTAAAGATACTTGTTCGAACGAATTTCAGTAAAGTTTGTTTATTTCATCGCTCCGGGCATTTATTTATATTATCGCTTCGGGCATTCGGCTATATTCGGTATACTATACGGAATATAAAGCTACTTTATAACATCTAAATGACTTTCTGATGTGATCAATCGGCCATTCCATTTCAAAACATTAAAATTCCCACTATATTCATTAAGTTATATAGGTATTGGTATGAATAAGCCCTTCGAAAAATACACAACCGCTCACTCTTACTTTTCCATTGAAAACTTTTATAATCTACATTTTACTATGTGATGAATACATTTGGCCATAGTTGGGAATATAAGGTTAAATGCGTACCTAAAATATGGTCTATGGTTTTCTTGTGAAATTATTATTCATGTTTCTATGTGAATATCAGGTAAATTAGGGAATTCATTATGGCTTAAACGTTAAGGAAATCGAAATATATATAAATATATTTGATCTCGCAGAAGAAAGAGAGTGAGTTTTATAAAATATCATTATTCTTTGCAATGGGTATGGGAGAAAAGGTTGGTTAACATATGATAATTTCTTATAAATATAAAATAAACACCTGAGAAAATAATCACGCATTAAAACATGTTCAGCGCTTTAGTTGTATCGATATCATTTGAAGGTTCATATGATGTATAAGCACGCGGCGCATGTCATCACCAGAATACAATTAATACTATGTTAAAATTTATTAAGACAGGGAGCAATAACATAGAGAGATATTCAATTGCTATGATGACATGCTCTCTGTTAAATTGATTTAAGGTGAATCCGCTGCGACGAAGGGAAAACAAGTTTTGCTAATACCACTGGCTGCCAATCGACAATTTGAAACGAAAATCTCAATCAAACAAACTCTTAAGCTGAGAATTTTAAATTGACAGTAGCAAAGATGGATTTGTATCTGGTAGCATTTATTGATTTATTGATTCTTCGCGGGTTGCGCCAACCAGCCAAAATTTTCCCGACTGCTCGCCCTCCATGCAGGCGTTTTTGCAGTTGCGGCGAACGAATTGGCACCATATTTGGCGCACAAACCCAACGAAATAAAAGTTTAATTCTTGTATAAACAACTCTTTTGATTAAATTGGTTGTCCTCAAAAGGACAGATTATCAATTAATGGATAGCGCCAACCAGCTGGGTGAAATTTTTACCGACGGCACCGAACTTAATTTAAGATTAGTTCATTCTTGAATAATCAACTCTTTTATTTGAATTTATTGTCCTCAAAAGGAAAGATTATTTCCACCTACTGCTGACTGCTACTCGCCCCCAAGGACGCTTTCCCCCAAACAGCAGCGTTTTCGAAGTTGCGGCGAAACAATCCCCACGATGAGGTAAGATGGCGGCTTGCACAAAACCGACGCGATTGTGCGCCCTCATAATCCACCATTTTGCCTCATCGCGACGATCGCTGTTTGGGAGAGCCTTGCTACTTACCCCCACCAGCTGCTACGTGACCACCAGCTGCCTCTGCACCAGCTCCGCTGCCGCACAAATGAAGGCTCCACCAAACTGCAGCAATTTTTAGCCACCGCGGAAGCGAAATCGCGGTGGAAAAATCGCCGCTGTGAGATTACATGGCAGCTTATGGGAGCGCACAAACCGACGCGATGCGTTTTTTAAGTAAGGAACGTCTCCTATGCATCAGGAAAAGATATTTAAGGGAGACACGTTGAAATTTTCCTTCAGTCTTTCAGCGATCTCAAAGATGTTGAGTCAGTGCTCGGCTACGCACCGTCACCGGATTGCAGCTACCACTCGTTCGCATTCACTGTCTGCTATGGAAGGTCTCTACACCGAGTGCGTTGGTGCTGGAGCCCCCGTCTATTTCGCTGCGGTGGTGAAATACCTGGCCGATGAAGTGCTCGAGATGGCAGGAAATACCAACCCGTGACAACGCGTCGACCAAAATCATACCACGTCACATGTAGCTGGCCATCCACACCGACGCAGAGCTGATGAAACTTTTTCGGTGTGAACATTTCACAAAGTGATGTATTTTTCAGGCTGTCCTGCTGTGCAAGAAGACCGAGTGAAAAGCCCAAGTTCAAATGGAACCATGTTCTCCCCGTCAACTAAAAACCGTCCTTTTCAGGACGAACAACATAATTTGCCCATCTAAAGAGTTTGTTAATTTGAAGTTTCTCTTGCGTTCATCAACATTTACATTCCCACGCACTGGCTCAACATGGCATAGCTTTAAAGGTCGCGTCTCGGAGTAAATGGCTAAACATGTTTAATAACCAACAAACGAAATATATGTCCATATCTCGACTCTCTTTGGTTGGGGGTTTTGTCCCTGAAAAGGGCATTTTTCTTTACATAAGGTGATGTGAATTTAACATCCGAAGCCATACAGCGTGATGATTTCATTTCCTCGCTGGTGTCTGCCGCAACTAGTGAGGCCCGTCCCCTTTGTAAAATTTGTTTCGCATAGCCTTTGTGTTACCACCTTCCTTTCATTCAATGATACCCGATGCCATTATATAAAAAGGCCCTTGCATGGTCAGCAGTCATTTGTGATACGTTGCTGTTACCAGTCGCATTCACCGTCTGCTTGGGAACGGTGACTGCGCCACGCCGAGCTCGTTGGTGCCGGAGCCCCCGTCTACTTCACTGCGGCGATGGAATACCTGGCCACTGAAGTGCTCGAGATGGCAGGAAATACCAACCCGCGATAACGCGTAGACCAAAATCATACCACGTCACATGCAGCTAGCCATCCGCAACGACGCAGAGCTGATGAAACTTTTCCGGTGTGAACATTTCAAAGAGTGATGTATTTTTCAGGCTGTCCTGCTGTACAAGAAGACCGAGTGAAAAGCCCAAGTTCAATTGGAACCATGTTTTCCCCGTCAACCAAAATCCGTCCTTTTCAGGACGAACAACATAATTTGCCTATCTAAAGAGTTTGTTAATTTGAAGTTTCTCTTGCGCTCATCCAAATTTACATTACGACTCACTGGGATACACATGGCATAGCTTTAACCGTCGCAGATGGACAAGCAAGTGGACAAACAGGTTGGACCGCTGCCGAGAGAGCTCGTTGTTATCGGGCGAACAAGAAAGCGGCCGAAGGTAATGCGTCTCCATCTACTAGTTGGGACGCTGGAGAAAGCCCTTCAACTCGAGGTAGGAAATCTTAAATTACTTTCGTCAAGAAAATAGCAGGTTTTCAGATAGAGCGTCATATTCATGACAGTTTTCACAATGTCATGACAAATAAATATTTAAGCTGTTTTAAATAATAGCATGAGGCGATTTTTAAACATTTAGAGAAATTATTAAAGGCTTATTTAATTCCTGCACGAAAATTATCGTTTAACATTGATTAAATGACAATGATATTACATATTCTAGAATTAATTTTACTTATTCTTGAAAGAATATTGAACTGTATAAGTTACATATACTGGAATGAAACCTTGTATGGCAGCCAATAGCTTTTATGAAGGTTCTCAAGTGGACTCTTTATGGTCTTATAAAGGTTTTATTAACTTATTTTACAATCGTCTATAGACTGGGCCACTTTGTACAAATTTCGGCTTTAAAGAAGCATAGAGGAGGTATTGGTAGACAAAACAGTTTTGTATGTAGTTTTATCAGCAAAGCCGGGAGGAGT
>JASCZW010005836.1:0-65000 GCA_034211315.2 Aedes japonicus
CCGATTTTGAGAACGGAAGCCCCCCTTCATCTGGGCTGTTCTCGTTCGATGATATTGTGGAAGGTATTTTCAAGTACCTCCGAAATGTCTGACCCTCCTAAAAGCATTGTTATGGCAATGCTTCTCACTGTAAAACTTTTTTGAAGAAATTAACATTAAAGTGGCCCCTCCTTGCAGCTATCATTTCCTTCGATGGATAATTTTCCAAATGAGGTCGGAGATTTGATCACTATTCTGCAGTGGAATTGTCGAAGTCTTATTCCTAAATTGGAATCATTTAAATTTTTAACTCAGAATATCGGTTGTGATGCATTCGCTCTTTGTGAAACATGGCTTTCAGCCGAAAATCGATCTTCCGATTCACGATTTCAACATTATTCGGCTTGATCGTTGAGGATTCACGTGAAGGAGGAGTACTTTGGGGATCAAAAAGTGCTACTCCTTCTATAGAGTGAATCTTCCTCCAATTTCAGGTATTGAAGTTGTCGCATGTCAGGCTGTTATTAAAAATAAAAGCCTTTGCATTGCTTCTGTGTACATTCCTCCTAGAGCACCAATTAACCGAAAACAACTTATAGATATTTGCTCGGTCCTTCCTGCTCCACGGTTGATCATGGGAGATTTTAACTCTCACGGTACAGGCTGGGAGAACTGTGCGATGACAACCGATCTTCTTTGATATATGACGTCTGTGACAACTTCAATATGACAGTTCTCAACAATGGAGAAGTTACACGCTTGGCGAGGTCCATCCTCACTTGGTAGTAGGATAGACCTCTCACACTTTGCTCGAATTCATTATCGTTGGACTACACGTGGAATGTGATCCAGGATCCCCACGGTAGTGATCATTTGCCCATAAAAATTTCGGTTGCCACCGGGCTCACTCCGCCGGGGTCCATCAACGTCACGTTATGATCTAACTCGTAATATCGATTGGACAAGGTTCAAGACAGCAGAAGATGAAGCCGTAACAACGGTAGAAAGGCTTCCACTGCTGGAGGAATATAACTTCCTCTCAACCTGATTTTGGAAAGCGCGCTAGCTCAAACTCGACCAGTTCCAGGAACGTAATTTCGCAGGAAACCTCCTTCCCCATGGTGGGATCAGCAATGCACCGAGGTTTACCGCAAAAAGTCCGACGCGTTTAAAGTTTTCCGTAGACGTGGAACACCTGAGCACTTTGAAAGGTACACGGCTCTCGAACGAGAATTTAAGAGCCTCATCAAGGTCAAGAAACGTGGTTACTGGCGAAAATTCGTGGACGGGTTATCGCGTGAAACGTCGATGAGTATCCTTTGGAATACGGCGCGAAGATTGCGTAACAGAATTACGAACAACGAGAACGAAGAGTACTCGGACCAATGGATCCTCAAGTTCGCGCGAAAAGTTTGTCCAGATTCTGTGCCAGCACAAATGTTTCCTCGCGAAACAACGAATTCGATAGATGAGATTAGCCAACCCTTTTCAATGGTAGAACTCTCTCTCGCACTCCTTTCGTGTGGCAATACGGCTCCAGGGGCTGATAGGATCAAGTTCAACTTGCTTAAGAACCTCCCAGACGTGGCTAAGAGGCGCATGTTGCACTTGTTTAATCAGTGTCTGGAACTCAACATTATACCGGATGATTGGAGACGGGGAGAGTTATTGCCATTCAAAAACCTGGTAAGCCCGCGTCCGACCACAACTCCTATCGACCCATCGCGATGTTATCTTGTATTCGAAAATTGCTGGAGAAAATGATCCTCTTCCGTCTGGACAAATGGGTTGAGACGAATAACCTGCGTTCAGATAATCAATATGGTTTCCGCAGAGGTAAAGGAACGAACGACTGTCTCGAGTTGCTTTCCACAGATATTCAGTTAGCTTTTGCTAAAAAAGAGCAAATGGCTTCTGTATTTTTTGGATATCAAGGGGCTTTTGATTCAGTATCTGTTGAAATTCTCTCAGATAAACTCCACGCTTGTGGCTTTTCACCATTAATGAACAATTTTTTGTACAATTTGCTGTCAGAGAAACATATGAGCTTTTCTCATGGAAACTCTACAGCTTTTCGATTTAGCTACATGGGTCTCCCCAGGGATCCTGTTTAAGCCCTTTTTGTATAATTTTTATGTCAAAGACATTGACAGTTGTCTAAGTGACAACTGTACGTTGAGACAACTTGCAGATGACGGCGTAGTGTCTGTCATGGGACCCAATGGTGTCGATCTACAAGGACCCTTGCAGGATACTTTAGACAATTTGTCTGCTTGGGCTTTAGAGCTAGGTATCGAATTCTCTACGGAGAAAACTGAGTTGGTAGTTTTTTCTAGGAAGCATAACCCTGCACAACCGAAACTTCAAATTTTGGGTACACCGATAACTCATTCCATGTCATTTAAATATCTTGGGGTCTGGTTCGATTCAAAATGCACCTGGAGATCTCACATTGAGTACCTGAAGCGAAAATGCCAGCAATGGATCAACTTCTTCTGCACAATTACCGGGACCTGGTGGGGAGCTCATCCGCAAGATCTTCTAACGCTGTACCGGACAACGATTTTGTCGGTTATGGAATACGGTAGTTTTTGTTTTCAGTCAGCGGCTCGGTCGCACATCATCAAACTGGAACGTATTCAGTATCAGTGTCTTCGTATCGCGTTAGGTTGCATGCAATCGACTCACACCATGAGTCTTGAAGTGCTGGCTGGCATGTTGCCACTCTCGGATCGGTTTTCAGAGTTATCTTTTCGGCTCCTCACCAGGTGTGAAGTTATGAACCCCCAGGTGATCGAAAATTTTGAGAAGCTCCTTGAGTTGAATCCTCAAACCCGCTTCATGACGTTGTACCATTTGTACATAACACAGGATGTCAGCCCTTCGCTTAATATTCCCGATCGTGTTTGCTTCTCCGACTTCGGAAATTCGGTTCATTTTGATTTATCCATGAAACAGAAGCTTCGTGGAATCCCAGAGCATCATCGTCCTATGATTGCTCCGGTGATATTTGCTGCAAAGTTTGGCCTAGTTGATTCCACTAAATCGTTCTTCACTGACGGGTCTTTGATAGATGACTCCGCTGGTTTTGGCGTATATAATGAAAATTATAGCGTCGCTTGTAAACTTCAAGCACCTTGTTCTGTTTTTGTCGCGGAATTGGCAGCAATTCATTTTTCTTTAGAAATTGTTGCCTCTTTTACACCGGATCAATACTTCATTTTCACGGATAGTCTTAGTTCTTTAGAGGCTATTCGTTCCTTGAAACCGGTAAAGCACACCTCCCATTTTCTTATGAAAATACGAGGTCTTCTAAGTGCTTTATCTTCACGTTCTTTTAATATCACCTTTGTGCGGGTCCCTTCTCATTGTTCGATTCCTGACAATGAGAAAGCCGACTCGATTGCAAGAGTGGGCGCTATGGAAGGCGATATTTATGACCGACAAATCGCCTTCAACGAATTTTTACTATTTTTCGTCAGATATCACTCGATAGCTGGCAGTATAAATGGAGTAAAGGAGATTTGGGGCGATGGCTACATTCTATGACTCCTAAGGTGTCTAAGAAATGTTGGTTCAGGGGTTTGGATGTGGGTCGAGACTTCATTCGTGTGATGTCTCGCCTCATGTCTAATCATTATTCTTTGAACGCTCATTTGTTCCGTGTTGGGCTGGGAGACAGCAATCTCTATGAATGCGGACAAGGTTACCATGACGCAGATCATGTTATTTGGTTTTGTACTGAGCATCGTGGAGTCAGATCTGAGCTTTATGATTCCCTTAGGGCTCGAGGTAGACAACCCAATGTACCGATTCGTGATATTTTGGCTGCTCGCGATCTGGAGTTTATGAAACTCATTTTTGTGTTTTTGACTAACATTAGCTTTAGATTGTAGTTTGATTAACTTACCTGTTTGGGTTAAATTTGTGAGGAATGTGTGTGCCAGTGTGTGATTTCGGTTATGTTTAAGAGTGTGGTTGTGTGTGTGTGAGAGTCAGCGATTTTTTTTAATTAAAAACGTTCAATTAAAAAAATTGTAATTTGAAGTTCTAGATATAAGAAAACCTTTGTTCCTTATGCTTTGTTCAAAATTTCCACCCCAATTTTCCCATCCTTAAAATGGTTATTCCTATTAACCTCGAGACGACCGCGAGTAATCGGTTCTATCCCCTTAACCTTAGTTCTAAGATAACTGATGTATATAAACATGAAAACTTGGCTCTGTAAAGTTGATTCGATTGAGCCTGTACAAATAAATGAATTCGTCAAAAAAAAAATATTGTGATAACATCAAAGAAAACTCTACAAAACAAGAAAAATTGATCAAAATATTTTCGTCCGCCTGCTTGTATGGAAATCGCCCATAAAGGGCGATACGGTCAAAATTTGGTCAATATCAACTTGACGTATTTCTTTCAATTTTGCATTAAAAAAACCTGAACACCCCTCATTTTGAAGGTGTGTGTGTGTAGAATGTTGCTCCTATTTTGATTTTGGAATTCACTCTTCAGTTGTCAAAATGCCGTCCAAGCAAGAAGAGCAGCGTATCAAAATTTTGCTCGCGCATTTCGAAAATCCGAGCTACTCGCACGCAAAGTTGGCAAAATCGCTAAAAGTTGCCAAATCAACCGTTACAAATGTAATTAAAGTGTTTGGGGAACGTTTGTCGACAGTCAGGAAGTCTGGATCGGGGGGAAATCGAAAACCGGAAGCCGCTGAGACGACAAAGAGAGTTGCCGGTAGTTTCAAGCGAAACCCTAACCTATCTCTCCGAGATGCCGCAAATAAGCTGGGTGTATCGTCTACAACCGTGCATCGAGCCAAAAAACGAGCCGGACTATCGACTTACAAGAAGGTAGTGACTCCAAATCGCGATGATAAACAAAATACGACGGCCAAAGCGCGATCCCGGAGGCTGTACACGACGATGCTGACGAAGTTTGACTGCGTGGTAATGGACGACGAAACCTACGTCAAAGCCGACTACAAGCAGCTTCCGGGACAGGAGTTTTATACGGCAAAAGGAAGGGGAAAGGTAGCAGATATGTTCAAGCACACGAAACTGTCAAAGTTCGCAAAGAAATATCTGGTTTGGCAAGCCATCTGTACCTGTGGCTTGAAAAGCAGCATTTTCATAGCATCCGGGACTGTCAACCAAGAAATTTACGCGAAAGAGTGTTTGAATAAACGTCTGCTGCCTTTCCTGAAGAAACACGGTTGTTCCGTACTGTTTTGGCCGGATTTGGCATCTTGCCATTACGGTAAAAAGGCCATGGAGTGGTACGCCGCCAACAACGTGCAGGTGGTTCCCAAGGACAAGAACCCTCCCAACACGCCACAGCTCCGCCCAATTGAGAAATACTGGGCTATTGTCAAGCGGAACCTAAAGAAGACCAAAAAAAAAACTGCTAAGGACGAGCAGCTGTTCAAGGCAAACTGGCTTTCTGTGGCGAAGAAGGTGGACAAGGTGGCTGTACAAAATCTGATGGCAGGGGTCAAGCGTAAGGCCCGGCAATTCGGATTTGGAAAAGCGGAAGCCTAACTGAATATTTTTCCTGAATTTTATACTAATTGAACTTGAAAAAGAAATTTAATTTGATTTTTTAAATAAACGATTTCACCGATTTACACGCGTTTTCCCTTGACCAAATTTTGACCGTATCACCCTTTAGTGCCGTGGGAGCTTATTAGCCTCAACCACTGAGGAAATTACAAAAACACACTTATACAATACAATTCAATAGAATAGAGATTTAGCTTAACACAAACGACAGCAGCATTGCTCAGTGGACAAGCAAACGAGACAGTTCGTTTTCCCGTGCTCCGTTGCTTAGAAAGTGTTCCACAGTTTCTCATTCCAAAAACAAGTTGTTTTTTTTTCTCGCGGTAGTGGTGCCCACCGATAGTCGAGTTTTTTTTACATGAAGAACAGAAAATCAGTGTAAGCAGTGCAAAATTAGTAATTAATTGCAGTCGGCTAGAGGCAAGCCATTTTGCATACGCTATAGCGTTGCTGTGTGGATACGCACACCAGCAGTCCAGTGTTAGCGTTCATCCGTTCATCTGCCAACCATCACCGACCATCGTATCACACTCGTTGTGCTTCACTCCTCACCGGTATAGGCGGCCACACACGTTCGTCGCCCGGCAGCAGCAGATCAATTGTTCATAGAAGATAAGTTTTTTATTGCTCTTTCTCTCCTAAATATATTCTCAGTAATTGTTGTTAGCTTAAGTATTTTGTGTTGAGTCTCTCTGTGTGAGTGTTGTGTTTTTTTTTTTCATATTAATTGCCTCAGTGGTTGAGCGCCATAAGCTCCCACAAACGAGCCATGGATGGTTTGTCGGAAGACGAATCATCTATGGCGCGAAATGATGCGGTAACTCAAAAGGTAACCCGATCACGTGCTTATCCAGATAGCTCATCTGGTCCATGGGTTGTTTATTTTCAGCCCAAATCGAAACCTCTGAATGTTTGTCAAATTTCTGATGATCTGACGAAGCGATTCTCGGCCGTGACCGAGATAATCAAAGTCAGACCCAATAAACTTCGGGTCGTTGTGTCCAACCTTAATCAGGCTAACGAGATTGCTGTCTCCCAGCTTTTTACACTCGAGTATCGGTTGTATATCCCAGCTCGGGGTATTGAAATCGAAGGTGTGGTCACCGATTCAAGTCTGACCCATGAGATCCTGCTGAAGCGGGGGTTGGTCGATATAAGAACCCTCTGCTTTCGCCAGTTCAGATACTGGATGTGCGCCAACTTGGCACAGTATCGATCAACAAGGGTGAAAAGAAATTTACACCGTCAGACTCGTTTCGTGTGACCTTCTCTGGCTCAGCCCTCCCTCAATACGTCGAGTTGGGAAAACTTCGACTACCTGTGCGGTTGTTTGTACCTCGGGTCATGATCTGCCAAAAATGCAAGCAAATGGGACATACGACCTCCCATTGCGGCAATAAGGCACGCTGCTCCAATTGCGGGGAGAAGCATGAGGATGGAGCCTGCCAGACAGCACACCAAAATGCGCTTTCTGCAAGGGTTCTCCTCCTCATGCTCTCTCGTTATGCCCGGCGTACAAACAACGCGGCGAACAATTAGAACGCTCGCTAAAACAGCGTTCCAGGCAATCTTTTGCTGAAATGGTGAAAAAGTCTCACCATCACCCGATGCCAATACAAATCCCTTTGCTCCTCTATCAGATGACGAGTCTGACTTTGATTCGGCTGAAGAGGGAACATCGTTCACCTTTCCGGAAGGTGCTTCAAGGAAGCGAAGACGCATCCGCCCACGGAAAGTTGCTGAAAAGAAGCCCGAGACCAGCTTGCCCAATTCAAGGAAAGGTGGGAAAAAGGAAAATCCTAGTCCACCTGGTTTTCGTAGTACTAACTACACCCAGGACTTTCCATCTCTCCCGGGGACATCCAAAATCCCTGAAGATCCTATATTAAGAACAGAAGCCCCCTCCTCTAGTGGGCTGTTCTCATTTGATGACATTGCCGAAGGTATCTTTAAGTACCTCGAAATTTCTGACCCTCTCAAAAGCATTGTTTTGGCAATGCTTCCAACAGTGAAGACTTTTTGAAGAAATTGACAATTAAGTGGCCCCTCCTTGCAGCTATCATTTCCTTCGATGGATAATTCTCCAAATGAGGTCAGGGGTTTGATCACTGTTCTATGGAATTGTCGAATTGTTGTTCTTCTGTGGAATTGTCGAAGTTTGATTCCTAAATTGGAATCTTTTAAATTTTTAGCTCACACTACCGGTTGTGATGCATTCGCTCTTTGTGAAACATGGCTCTCTTCCCAAATCGATCTTCCGTTTCATGATTTCAACATTATTCGTCCTGACCGTGAGGATTCACGTGGAGGAGGAGTACTTTTGGGGATCAAAAGTACTACTCCTTCTAAAGAGTGAATTTTCTTCCAATTGCAGGTATTGAGGTTGTCGCATGTCAGGCTGTTATTAAAAATAAAAGCCTTTGCATTGCTTCTGTATAAATTCCTCCTAGAGCCTCGATAAACCCAAAAACAACTTTCAGATATTTGTTCGGTTCTTCCTTCTCCACGGTTGATCATGGGAGATTTTAACTCCCACGGTACAGGCTGGGGAGAACTGTACGATGACAACCGATCTTCCCTGATATATGACATCTGTGACAACTTCAATATGACAGTTCTTAACAATGGAGAAGTAACACGTTTGGCTGGTACATCCTCAGTTGGCAGTAGATTAGACCTCACACTTTGTTCGAATTCATTATCGTTGGATTGCACATGGAATGTGATTCAAGATCCCCACGGTAGTGATCACTTGCCCATACAAATTTCGGTTGCCACCGGGTTCAATCCGTCAAAATCTGTTAACGTCACGTATGATCTTTCCCGTCACATCGATTGGACAAAGTTTAGGACAGCAGTAGATGAAGCCGTAACGACGGTAGAAAGACTTTCACCGCTGGAAGAATATAACTTCCTCTCAACCTGATCTTGAGACAGCGCGCTTCAAGCTCAAACTCGACCAGTTCCAGGGACGTCATCTCGCAGGAAACCTCCTTCTCCATGGTGGGATCAGCAATGCACCGAGGTTTACCGTAAAAAGTCCGACGCGTTTAAAGTTTTCCGTAGACGTGGAACACCTGAGCACTTCGAAGTATACATGGCTCTCGAACGCGAGCTTAAGAGCCTCATCAAGGCCAAGAAACGCGGTTACTGGCGAACATTCGTGAACGGGCTATCGGTCGAAACGTCGATGCGTACTCTTTGGAAAACGGCGCGAAGGTTGCGTAACCGAACTACGAACAACGAGAGCGAAGAGTACTCGGACCAATGGATCCTCAAATTCGCGCGAAAAGTTTGTCCAGATTCTGTGCCGGCACGGATCATTCCTCGCGAAACAACGAATTCGATAGATGAGATCAGCCAACCCTTTTCAATGGTAGAACTCTCTCTTGCACTCCTATCGTGTGGCAATACGGCTCCAGGCGCTGATAGAATCAAGTTCAACTTGCTTAAGAACCTTCCAGACGTCACTAAGAGGCGCATGTTGAACTTGTTTAATCAGTTTCTGGAGCTTAACATTGTACCGGATGATTGGGAGCGGGTGAGAGTTATCGCCATTCAAAAACCTGGTAAGCCCGCGTCCGACCACAACTCCTATCGACCCATCGCGATGTTATCTTGTATTCGAAAGTTGTTGGAGAAAATGATCCTTTTTCCGTCTGGACAAATGGGTTGAGACGAACAACCTGCTTTCAGATACTCCATATGGTTTCCGTAGGGGTAAGGGAACGAACGACTGTCTCGCGTTGCTTTCCACAGATATTCAGTTAGCTTTTGCTAAAAAGAGCAAATGGCTTCTGTATTCTTGGATATAAAGGGGGCTTTTGATTCAGTATCTGTTGAAGTTCTTTCAGATAAACTCCACGCTTGTGGCTTTTCACCATTAATGAATAATTTTTTGTACAATTTGCTGTCAGAGAAACACATGAGCTTCTCTCATGGAACCTCTACAGCTTCACGATTTAGCTACATGGATCTCCCCCAGGGATCTTGTTGAAGCCCCCTTTTGTATAATTTTTATGTCAAAGACATTGACGGTTGTCCAAGTGACAACTGTACGTTGAGACAACTTGCAGATGACGGCGTAGTGTCTGTCACGGGATCCAATGGGATCGATCTGCAAGGACCCTTACAGGATACCTTAGACAATTTGTCTACTTGGGCTCTAGAGCTAGGTATCGAATTCTCTACGGAGATAACTGAGTTGGTAGTTTTTTCTAGGAAGCATAACCCTGCACAACCGAAGCTTCAAATTTGGGGTAAGCCGATAACTCATTCTATGTCCTTTAAATATCTTGGGGTCTGGTTCGATTCAAAGTGCACCTGGAGATCTCATATTGAGAATGTGAAGCGAAAGTGCCAGCCAAGGATCAACTTTCTCTGCACAATTACCGGGACCTGGTGGGGAGCGCATCCGCAAGATCTTCTAACGTTGTACCGGACAACGATTTTGTCGGTTATGGAATACGGTAGTTTTTGTTTTCAGTCAGCGGCTCGGTCGCACATCATTAAACTGGAACGTTTTCAGTATCGGTGTCTTCGTATCGCGTTAGGTTGCATGCACTCGACTCACACCATGAGTCTTGAAGTGCTGGCTGGCATGTTGCCACTCTCGGATCGGTTTACAGAATTATCTCTCCGGCTCCTCACTAGGTGTGAAGTTATGAACCCCCAGGTGATCGAAAATTTTGAGAAGCTCCTTGAGTTGAACCCTCAAACCCGTTTCATGACCTTGTACCATTGGTACATAACACAGGATGTCAGCCCTTCGCCGAACATTTCCAATCGTGTTTGCTTCTCCGATTTCGACAATTCGGTTCATTTTGATTTATCCATGAAGCAGGAGCTGGAATCTGGAATAAATCTGGAATCCCAGAGCATCATCATCCTATGATTGCTCCCGTGTTATTTGCTGCAAAGTTTGGCCAAGTTGATTCCACTAATTCGTTCTTCACTGACGGATCATTGATAGAGGAGTCAGCAGGCTTTGGAATATTTAATGAAATGTATAGCGCCAATCGTAAACTTCAAGCTCCTTGTTCCGTATATGTCGCTGAATTAGCGGCAATACACTTTACGCTAGATATTGTTGCCTCGTTAACACCGGTCAGTACTTCATTTTCACGAAAAGTCTCAGTTCTATAGAGGCTATTCGCTCCTTGAGGCCGGTAAAGCACTCCTCGTATTTTCTCATGAAAATACAGGAGCTTCTAAGTGCTTTATCTTCGCGTTATTTTATCATCACCTTTGTATGGGTCCCATCTCATTGTTCAATTCCGGGCAATGAGAATGCGGACTCGCTTGCAAAGGTGGGCGCTATAGAAGGCGATATTTGTGATCGACAAATCGCTTTCAACGAATTTTTTACTATTTTTCGTCAACAGTCACTCGTCAGCTGGCAGTATAAATGGAGTAAAGGAGATTTGGGGCGATGGCAATATTCTATCATCCCAAAGGTGTCGAAGAAATCTTGGTTTAGGGGGATGGATGTGGGTCGAGACTTCATTCGTGTCATGTCTCGCCTCATGTCCAATCATCATTCTTTGAACGCAAACTTATACCGAGTTGGGCTGAGCGACAGCAATCTCTGTGAATGTGTACAAGGTTACCAGGACGCAGATCACATTGTTTGGTCATGTGCTGAGCATCGTGGAGTCAGATCTGAGCTTTATGATACCCTTCGGGCTCGAGGTAAACAACCTAATGTTCCAGTTAGGGATATTTAGGCTGTACGTGATCTGGAGTACATGAGTACATGAAACTCATTTATGTGTTTTTGACTAACATTAGCCTTAGATTGTAGTTGGTTTAACCTGTATGTTTATTATAAGTTTTTTTTTCTGTGTTTGTGTGTGTTTTTTTTCGCTTTCAAAAATGTTCAAGTTCAAAGGAAACCAAAAATTGTGTAGTTTTAAGTTTTTTGACAAATAGGGATATAAAGTTAATGTGTTATGTATACTTTAAATTCCCACCAATCTTCTTATCCGTTAAATTGTTATTCCTATTAACCTCGAGACGGCCGCGAGTAATCGGCTCTTTCCCCCTAACTTTAGTTTTAAGATACCTGATGTACACAAATATGATTACTTGGCTCTGTAAAGTTGATTCGATTGAGCCTGTACAAATAAATGATTATTAAAAAAAAAACCCGCATTAATCCACCGATGGTGAGACTGAACCCATCTTACACGTCACCAGAATAACGAACTCAAATGTGGCCAATAATGTACTAGATAGATATTTTCATTCGAAATCCCAGAGAGATCCAGGAACATTCGATATGTCATATATTCAGTTTATAAAATTAACTATTTGTCAATCCTGAACGTATTGTTCATCGAAGGGATTAACATATTGCCATTTATAGTCTGTAACAGCCTGTATATGTTAGTTATATAAAAGGGGAAATAACATAAATTTTAGAAATTTCATATAATCAGTCCAGAGAATGAATTATTAGACAATCCTAAGCGTCATTTTTGATTATCGATATGGATTTAAGATGCTTAATAAGAACATGAATATAGTAAACGGAGACTTTGTGTAATTTTCGAATATACTCGTTGCAGTTCAAAACCAGTCCACTCGAGCCAATCGATGCTGCTCTAATTCTATACAGTCGCATAGTGTGGCTAGTCCGCTGTATGTGCTATACAACGCAACAGATGCGACACAATAGAATGCAAGCGGCATCGATTGGTGTGATTGGTCTTGTTCGGTTTTGCACTGCAACGAGTATATTGTCATCTCACAATTATGTGCTCTCAGGTATTGTTTTGGTCATATCTCCATGAAGGATTATCCAATCATAATGAAATTTCGACCAGTTGTTTGGAGATATCATAGTTTCGGATTTGGCAAAATCGGTACACAAGTAGCTCAGTATGTAATCGGAGACTGAACTGTTTGATTACTATTATAATAGGCCTCCAAGTACTGTTTCGTTCATATCTTCGTAACGAAATGTCCGAATGGAAAAAAATCAATAGCGTTCTATAGGAATGTTGTAGCTTCCATTTGTTGTCAACATAACTGAAATCGGTTCACAGATGGCTGAGAAACCGATGTGACATTATTTGTAACACACACACACACACACACACACACACACACACACACACACACACACACACACACACACACACACACACACACACACACACAAACACACACACACACACACACACACACACACACACACACACACACACACACACACACACACACACACACACACACACACACACACATACATACACAGACACACACACACACACACTAGAGCCACACACACACATACACACACACACACACACATACACACATAAACACACATACACACCTACATACACACAGACATGTGCTCAGTTCGTCGAGCTGAGTCGAATGGTATATGACACTCGGCCCTGTGGGAAGGGTAAAAAGGGATGTTAACATAATGAAATTTTGAACACTTATTTGAAGATTTTATAACTTTAATTTGGCGTTAACAAAGCTTCAATCCTGAGCTTAAATTTTGATTATCGATATGGATTCAAGATGCTTAATAAGTACATATTCGTTGAAAATAGTAAATGGCGACTTTGTGTAATTTTCGAATATACTCGTTGCAGTTCAAAACCAGACCACTCGAGCCAATCGATGCTGCTCTAATTCTATACAGTCGCATAGTGTGGCTAGTCCGCTGTATGTGCTATACAAAGCAACAGATGCGACACAATAGAATGCAAGCGGCATCGATTGGTGTGATTGGTCTTGTTCGGTTTTGCACTGCAACGAGTATATTGTCATCTCACAATTATGTGCTCTCAGGTATTGTTTTGATCAT
The DNA here is from genome assembly GCA_034211315.2 of Aedes japonicus. Lineage (NCBI taxonomy): Eukaryota > Metazoa > Arthropoda > Insecta > Diptera > Culicidae > Aedes > Aedes japonicus. The sequence goes on from JASCZW010005836.1 coordinate 13,372, forward strand.
ATCTCCATGAACGATTATCCAATCATAATGAAATTATGACCAGTTATTTTAAGATACCATTGCTTTGATTTGGCACCAACAAAACTAAAATCGGTACACAAATAGCTCAGTATGTAATCGGAGACTAAACTGTTTGATTACTATTATAATAGGCCTTCAAGTACTGTTTCGTTCATATCTTCGTAACGAAATGTCCGAATGAAAAAAAATCAATAGCGTCCTATGGGAGTGTTGTAGCTTCCATTTGCCGTCAACAGAACTGAAATCGGTTCACAGATGGCTGAGAAACCGATGTGACATTATTTGTAACGCGCACACACACATACACACACACATACACACACATACACACACACACATACATACACACAGACATGTGCTCAGTTCGTCGAGCTGAGTCGAATGGTATATGATACTCGGCCCTGTGGGCCTCGGATAAAAAGTCGAGTTTTCAAGCGATCTTAATACCCTTCTATTGATGTAAGAAGGGTAAAAAGGGAAGTTAACATAATGAAATTTTGACCACTTATTTGAAGATTTTATAACATTAATTTGGCGTTAACAAAGCTTCAATCCTGAGCTTCAATTTTGATTATCGATATGGATTCAAGATGCTTAATAAGTACATATTCGTTGAAAATACTAAATGGAGACTTTGTGTAATTTTCGAATATACTCGTTGCAGTTCAAAACCAGACCACTCGAGCCAATCGATGCTGCTCTAATTCTATACAGTCGCATAGTGTGGCTAGTCCGCTGTATGTGCTATACAACGCAACAGATGCGAAACAATAGAATGCAAGCGGCATCGATTGGTGTGATTGGTCTTGTTCGGTTTTGCACTGCAACGAGTATATTGTCATCTCACAATTATGTGCTCTCAGGTATTGTTTTGGTCATATCTCCATGAAGGATTATCCAATCATAATGAAATTTCGACCAGTTATTTGGAGATTTCATAGCTTTGATTTGGCACCAACAAAACTTAAATCGGTTTAAAAAAGTAGCTCAGTATGTAATCGGAGACTAAACTGTTTGATTACTATTATAATAGGCCTTCAAGTACTGTTTCGTTCATATCTTCGTAACGAAATGTCCGAATGAAAAAAAATCAATACCATTCTATGGGAATGTTGAAGCTTTCACTTGCCGTCAACAGAACTGAAATCGGTTCACAGATGGCTGAGAAACCGATGTGACATTATTTATATCGCACACACACATACACACACACACACACATACAAACATACACACAGACATGTGCTCAGTTCATCGAGCAGAGTCGAATGGTATATGACACTCGGCCCTGTGGACCTCGGATAAAAAGTCGAGTTTTCAAGCGATCTTAATACCCTTCTATTGATGTAAGAAGGGTATAAACCCGCATTCATCCACCGATGGTGAGACTAACCCCTTCTTACACTTCACCAGAATAACGAACTCAAATGTGGCCAATAATGTACTGGATAGATATTTTCATTCAAAATCCCAGGAAGATCCAGGAACATTCGATATGTCATACATTCAGTTTATAAAATTAAATATTTGTCAATCCTGAACGTATTGTTCATCGAAGTGATTAACATATTGCCAATAACAGTCTGTAACAGCCTGTTTATGTTAGTTATATAAAACGGGAAATTAAATAAATATTAGAAATTTCATAAAATCAGTCCATGGAATAAATTATTAGACAATCCCAAGCGTCAATTATCGATATGGATTCAAGATGCTTAATAAGTACAGGTTCGTTGAAAATTGGTTATATTAAATGGAGACTTTGTGTAATTTTCGAATATACTCGTTGTAGTTCAAAACCAGACCACTCGAGCCAATCGATCCTGCTCTAATTCTATAGAATCCCATAGTGTGGCTAGTCCACTGTATGTGCTATACAATGCACGAGATGTGAACAATAGAATGCAAGCGGCATCGATTGGGGTGAGTGGTCTTGTTTGGTTTTGCACTGCAACGAGTATATTTTCATCTCACAATTATGTGCTCTTAGGCTTTGTTTTGGTCATATCTCCACGAAGGATTATCCAATCATAATGAAATTATGACCAGTTATTTGGAGATTTCCTAACTTTGATTTGACTTCTTCATAATTAAAATCGGTACACAAATAGCTCAGTATGTAATCGGAGACTAAACTGTTTGATTACTATTATAATAGGCCTTCAAGTACTGTTTCATTCATATCTTCGTAACGAAATGTCCGAATGAAAAAAAATCAATAGCGTTCTATAGGAATGTTGTAGCTTCCATTTGCCGTCAACAGAACTGAAATCGGTTCACAGATGGCTGAGAAACCGATGTGACATTATTTGTTACGCACACACACATACACACACATACACACACATACATAAACACAGACATGTGCTCAGTTCGTCGAGCTGAGTCGAATGGTATATGACACTCGGCCCTGTGGGCCTCGGATAAAAAGTCGAGTTTTCAAGCGATCTTAATACCCTTCTATTGATGTAAGAAGGGTAAAAAGGGAAGTTAACATAATGAAATTTTGAACACTTATTTGAAGATTTTATAACTTTAATTTGGCGTTAACAAAGCTTCAATCCTGAGCTTCAATTTTGATTATCGATATGGATTCAAGATGCTTAATAAGTACATATTCGTTGAAAATACTAAATGGAGACTTTGTGTAATTTTCGAATATACTCGTTGCAGTTCAAAACCAGACCACTCGAGCCAATCGATGCTGCTCTAATTCTATACAGTCGCATAGTGTGGCTAGTCCGCTGTATGTGCTATACAACGCAACAGATGCGACACAATAGAATGCAAGCGGCATCGATTGGTGTGATTGGTCTTGTTCGGTTTTGCACAGCAACGAGTAAAGGGCGAACACGAAATTATTGTGACACATTCAACAGAGCATAAATTTTTTACCATTGGGTAAAAATCAACCAAATTTTGCACACTTTCTCATTGATGTGCATTGTTTACATGTTGCCAAACTCGAAGTCGTGTTTTTCGATTCAACGAAAATGGAGGTGAACCAACGCGAGTCGAGAGAACAAATTCTTTCCAAACACCTGGAATTTCCTGACCTGTCGCACCGGCAGTTGGGAAAAATGTTGAACATTCACCATTCAACCGTCTCCAGAGTGTTGAAGCGGTTCCAGGAGCGGTTGATGTTGGACCACGGCAAAGGAGCTGGAAGAAAACTGGGACCGGAGAACAATAAGACGGAGTGAAAGGTGAAGCGGATGATTAAAGCAAATCCCATCGTCTCAAGCCGTGATTTGGCTAAAAAAATCGGCATGTCGCAGAGCTACGTCCAGAATGCAAAGAAGAGAGCTGGACTACATACATACAAGGTACAGAACTTCCCAAACCGCGATGAGCGGCAACAATCGACGGCTAAAACTCTGGCACGGAAGCTCTACTAGAAGATGTTGACAAAATATGGCTGCTGTGTGATGGACGACGAAACGTATATAAAAGCCGATTTTATGCAAATTCCGGGGTTGGAGTTTTTCACCGGCAAGAGCAAGTTCTATGTGGACGATAAATTTAAGAAGAAGAAAATGTCGAAGTTCGCCTCCAAATATCTCATTTGGCAGGCCATCTGCTCTTGCGGACTGAGGAGTGAGCCTTTCGTGACAAAGGACACAGTAAATTGCGAGATCTACAAATCTGAGTGCCTCGAGTAGCGCCTTTTGCCGTTCTTGCAGCAGCACGACGAAGCTCCGCTATTTTGGCCAGATTTGGCATCATGGCACTATTCTAAAAGTGTCCTGGAGTGGTATGAGGCCAATTCTGTCCATTTTGTTCCAAAGGACATGAATCCGCCAAACTGTCCGGAGCTGCGCCCGGTGGAGCAGTACTGGGCAATGATGAAGCGGGAACTTCGGAAGAGCAAGAAGACAGTCAAAGACGAGAAGGACCTGTTAAGAAAATGAAAAAAAACTGAGAAACTGGTACCGGATGACACTGTAAAGAATTTGATGGAGGTCACCAAGCGAAAATGCGTTCAATTTTACACTCAAGGCTGCATCAATTAATTTTTCTTTTGATTTTTGAAGTAAGTATATGAATAACACTACCCTAAAATTTTGGTTTGATTCTAAACATTATAAGAAAATTGGCATGACATTTTCGGTGTCGCAATAATTTCGTGTTCGCCCTTTATATTGTAATCTCACAATTATGTGCTCTCAGGTATTGTTTTGGTCATATCTCCATGAAGGATTATCCAATCATAATGAAATTTCGACCAGTTATTTGGAGATTTCCTAACTTTGATTTGGCACCAACAAAAATAAAATCGGTACACAAATAGCTCAGTATGTAATCGGAGACTAAACTGTTTGATTACTATTATAATAGGCCTTCAAGTATTGTTTCGTTCATATCTTCGTAACGAAATGTCCGAATGAAAAAAAATCAATAGCGTTCTATGGAAATGTTGTAGCTTCCATTTGCCGTCAACAGAACTGAAATCGGTTTACAGATGGCTGAGAAACCGATGTGACATTATTTGTAACGCACACACACATACACACACATACACACACATACATACACACAGACATGTGCTCAGTTCGTCGAGCTGAGTCGAATGGTATATGACACTCGGCCCTATGGGCCTCGGATAAAAAGTCGAGTTTTCAAGCGATCTTAATACCCTTCTATTGATGTAAGAAGGGTAAAAAGGGAAGATAACATAATGAAATTTTGAACACTTATTTGAAGATTTTATAACATTAATTTGGCGTTAACAAAGCTTCAATCCTGAGCTTTAAATTTGATTATCGATATGGATTCAAGATGCTTAATATGTACATATTCGTTGAAAATAGTTTATGGAGACTTTGTGTAATTTTCGAATATACTCGTTGCAGTTCAAAACCAGACCACTCGAGCCAATCGATGCTGCTCTAATTCTATACAGTCGCATAGTGTGGCTAGTCCGCTGTATGTGCTATACAACGCAACAGATGCGACACAATAGAATGCAAGCGGCATCGATTGGGGTGAGTGGTCTTGTTTGGTTTTGCACTGCAACGAGTATATTGTCATCTCACAATTATGTGCTCTCAGGTATTGTTTTGGTCATATCTCCATGAACGATTATCCAATCATGATGAAATTTTGACCAGTTATTTGGAGATTTCATAGCTTTGATTTGGCACCAACAAAACTAAAATCGATACACAAATACGTCAGTATGTAATCGGAGACTAAACTGTTTGATTACTATTATAATAGGCCTTCAAGTACTGTTTCGTTCATATCTTCGTAACGAAATGTCCGAATAAAAAAAAAACAATAACCAATGATTTTGCACCAACAAAACTAAAATCGGTACACAAATAGCTCAGTATGTAATCGGAGACTAAACTGTTTGATTACTATTATAATAGGCCTTCAAGTACTGTTTCGTTCATATCTTCGTAACGAAATGTCCGAATGAAAAAAAAATCAATAGCGTTCTATGGAAATGTTGTAGCTTCCATTTGCCGTCAACATAACTGCAATCGGTTCACAGATGGCTGAGAAACCGATGTGACATTATTTGTAACGCACACACACACACACACACACACACACACACACACACACACACACACACACACACACACACACACACACACACATACACACACGGAGACAGAGAGCGCCTCTGTTACAGATAGTAGCGATTATACTCGGTCGAAGTTTATTTCATCGTCGCGTGTGTAATCAGGCTAATTAATTAGCGAAGTGCTGTAGAAAGTGTTACCCACATATCAAGGAGTCGACTAGTGCTTGAGTTTTTAAATCTCTCCTAACGGAAGCCGCAAAAATTCAGTGCAAAATTTTCATTTAATTGATCATGCTCCAAAACAGTGCATAAAAAGCGTCTTTACAACGGGCCGTGGCAGTAATACCGGCTGGCGTCGTATTGTTTAGACCGTGCCGTGCATGAGTAGCGCTTTGTTGTGTACGGAGCAGGCAACAAGTGTAAATTTCATTTGCTCGTGTCCCACCTAGCCAAATCAACCCATAGCAGTGGATGGGTAGAAGATTGCCTTCCAGCTGGTGGGGGCTTGCGGGGCTCGTGTCAATGCGTTTCCCCATACGGGAGCAACGAAAAACGAGTGCGAAAAAAAGTGAAAACAAATCTGCCGAGATAGTATCCTCTGAGGTGGTCTAGTGCGTAGAAGAAATAAGCTGGTCCAAAACTAGGCTGGTGCATTTTTATTTATTTTTTCAATTCACGGCGTAAGGAAAAAATAAATATTCAAAAGTTTCGAACATATAATTGGTGCTTCGATCGCGCTTTGAATTCGTGTTCGCACGTCAGCGGAAATCAGGGCAGCGATTGTGTGGCGTTCCGTCGCAGGTGATCGTTTCTTCGAGGTTCAGGCCGTGAAGATTTCGGTAGTCTTGCAAAATGATGGAGGAGGATGATCCTCCACCCTCAAATACGTGCGATGAAGGTGGTGATGTAGAGACCGCGCATGTTAAAGCAAATCCGTTTGCAAAAAGTGGAATGTTGCCAAGGTCACCAGTGGCGAATAAAGTGGCCGTAGCTAGTGGAAGCAAGATAGGAGGGGCGCAAGAAATTCAAGAAGAGTCGGGCGGGCCTGGGCTGAGCCTGCTGTTTACGCCGAAAGCCAGTAGTGGCAAAACTCAGCCAGAGCAGCAGGGCCTTCAGCTTGGCAGAACCATGGTGATGGAAGTTAAAGAAGGTTGATGAGCTCTATGAGTTCATCAAAGGGAAAAATAACGTCCATCACAAGATCCGGGCGCTAGTGACGGGCATTAAATCCACAATGTTAGCGGTCGAACGTGAGCAGCAAGATTGGAGAAATAGGGCGGAAAAGGCCGAACAAGAAGTGAAGGAAATGTCAGTAAACCATCGTGCGGGTGGTAAAAGAGATCGCGAAACACCAGGTGAGGAAGAAGTGTCCAAGAAACAAAAAGAAGACATCGGTGAAGTGGGGACAATGGAAGGCAAGGGTAGTAAATGGCAAATCGTGCCACGGAAAAACGAAACGAAGGAAGAAAAGAAGAAAAAGGAGGAAAAGAAAAAGGAAGAGAAGAAAAAAGAAGAGCAGGAGATGGAAGAGGCTAGGAAGAAGGGAGAGAAGAAAAAAGTGGACCGGCAGAAATGGAAAGGAGATGCCTTAGTTGTAGAAGTGAAGGGGGCAACAACACATGCTGAAATCCTCAGAAGAGTTAAAGACGATCCGGAACTAAGGGAGCTAGGAGCAAACGTGATAAAAACCAGGCGCACCCAGAAGGGGGACATGCTATTCGAATTAAAGAAAGATCCTTCGGTCAAAAGCGCAACGTTCAAGTCACTCGTCGAGAAGTCTCTTGGTGACGGCGCAAACGTTAGGGCCTTATCACAGGAGACGGTGGTTGAGTGCCCGGATCTAGATGAGGTAACAACAGTAGACGAAGTAAGAAGTGCGCTGCAGGTGCAAGGTGAACTAGGAGATGAGCCAATGACAATCCGGTTGAGAAAAAAATACGGGGGCATGCAGACGGCGGCGATCCGTCTGGCTACAGCCTCTGCCAATAAACTGTTGGCGGTAGGTAAAGTAAAAGTTGGGTGGTCAGTATGTCCGCTAAAAGTCACCCCTCGAGTCACGAAAGAGATGGAACGATGCTATAAGTGCATGGGATTCGGCCACCTGTCGAGAAACTGCGAGGGTCCTGACAGATCGGATCGGTGCCGAAGGTGCGGAGAGAAGGGTCATATCGCTAGTGACTGCAAGAAGCGACCTAGGTGCATGCTCTGTACAAACGAGGATGACAACGACCACATCACGGGAAGCTACAAATGCCCGGTGTATCAAAAAGTGCGGGCGAGCCAACAATGATCGAGATAATCCAGATAAATCTGAACCATTGCGACATCGCGCAGCAACTGTTGCAGCAGTCAACAACGGAAACCATGTGCGACGTTGCAATCATTGCAGAACCGTATCGAGTACCCTCGGAAAACGGCAGGTGGGTGGTAGATAGAGCAGGAATGGCTGCCATACATGTTATGGGTAGATATCCTATCCAAGAAGTGGTTTCGAGCACGTATGAAGGCTTCGTGATTGCCAAAATCAACGGAGTCTTTGTATGCAGTTGCTACGCACCACCTCGATGGACGGCGGAACAACACCACCAGATGTTGGATGAACTCACCGTACATTTGATCGGGCGGAGACCTGTCATCATCGCAGGAGACTTTAATGCTTGGGCAGAAGAGTGGGGTAGCAGATGTACCAACGCCCGTGGGTTCAGCCTTCTGGAAGCGCTAGTAAAGTTGGAGGTTCAGCTGGTCAATGAAGGCACCGTTAGCACTTTTTGCAGAGATGGTCGTGAGTCCATTATCGACGTTACTTTTTGCAGTCCGTCGCTGATGAGAAACATGTATTGGAGAGTGAGCGAGGAGTACACAAATAGCGATCATCAGGCGATCAGGTACACAATCGGCAAAGGGAACTCAGTTTCAGTACGACGGATGAATACGAACGAACGAAACTGGAGGACAAAGGAGTTCGATAGCGACCTTTTTACAGAAGCACTGCGTGTGGAAAGCACCCCCTCGGACGCGGAAGAGCTGACAGCATGGCTGACTGCGGCATGTGACACCACCATGCCGAGGAAGACGAAGCCAAAAAACAAACGGCGCCCAGTATACTGGTGGAACGAGGCAATCAGTAACCTTCGTGCTAGTTGTCTCAAAGCCAGAAGGCGAGTTCAGCGAGCAAAAACGGAAGCGGATAGAGAAGTGCGTAGGGTGGCATTCCGGGCGGCCAGAACCGCATTAAAACGAGAAGTACGGAGAAGCAAGTCCAGCTGTTTCCAGGAACTGTGCCAAGATGTCGATGCAAACCCCTGGGGCAACGCTTACCGAGTAGTTATGGCAAAGTTTAAGGGTCAAGCGACACCGGTTGAAGGATGCCCGGACAAGCTGAAGACGATCGTGGATGGTCTCTTCCCGCAGCACGACCCTACGGCATGGCCACCAACACCGTACGGCAATGAAGTGGCAGGAGCAACTGGTGGTACACGAGTCTTCAACGATGAGCTCTTGTCAGTGGCAAAAGGGCTGAAGGTGAACAAAGCTCCGGGTCCGGATGGAATTCCCAACGTGGCATTGAAAGCGGCACTGCAGAGGTATCCCGACATTTTTAGGAGTGTGTTGCAGAACTGTCTAGAAGAGGGGAGATTTCCAGACAGGTGGAAGATTCAGAAGCTGGTGCTACTACCAAAGCCAGGAAAGACGCCAGGGGAACCAGCATCGTATCGACCCATATGCTTGCTGGATGTACTTGGCAAGCTGTTGGAAAAGATCATCCTAAACAGGTTGATGAAGTGCACGGAGAACGAGCATGGCTTGTCAACAAACCAATTCGGGTTCCGGAAAGGAAAGTCAACGGTGGATGCAATTCGGATTGTCATCGACAGTGCGTATAAGGCACACAAGCAGCAGAGGAGAGGTAATCGATATTGTGCGGTGATAACGATAGACGTCAAGAATGCCTTTAATAGCGCTAGCTGGGAAGCCATCGCCGAAGCGCTACACAGAATCAAGGTGCCTGACTATCTGTGCAAGATTTTGAGTAGCTACTTCCAGAACCGGGTTTTGCTGTACGATACACAAATGGGCCAGAAGTCGACAAGGATCACGGCGGGAGTGCCACAAGGTTCCATCCTTGGACCGACGCTTTGGAACGCAATGTACAATGGTGTGTTAACATTGCAGTTGCCAACGGGAGTCAAGATCGTTGGTTTTGCAGACGATATTGTCCTGACAGTTTCAGGCGAGACGCTAGAGGAAGTGGAGATGTTGGCGACCGAAGCGATTGGCATGGTTGAGAACTGGATGCGCGAAGCTAAATTGCAGATAGCACACCACAAAACGGAGCTGCTAGTGGTCAGCAATTGCAAAGCGGTGAAACGGGCGGAAATCGTCGTTGGAGGGCATGTCATAGCCTCGAAGCGAGCACTGAAGTACTTGGGAGTGATGATCGACGACCGGCTGAACTTCAACAGCCACGTCGATTATGCCTGCGAAAAAGCGGCAAAGGCTATTAACGCAATAGCCAGAATTATGCCGAATAGCTACGGACCTACCAGTAGTAAGCGGCGTCTACTAGCTAGCGTTTCCTCTTCAATACTGAGGTACGGTGGGCCAGCCTGGATCTCGGCGTTGGAAAGCAAGAAAAATCGTGCTAAACTAAACAGAACGCATCGTCTCATGGCCATGCGAGTTGCGAGCGCTTATAGGACCATCTCTTTGGAAGCAGTATGTGTTATCGCCGGAATGATTCCTATCGACATTATCCTGGTCGAGGACAGTGAGTGCTACACGAGGAAGGAAACCAATGGTGTTCGGAAGATCATGCGAGCGGCATCGATGGCGAAATGGCAGCAGGAGTGGAACACGGCGAGAAATGGTAGGTGGACACACCGGCTTATACCGGTTCTGTCGTCTTGGACAAACAGGAAACATGGCGAAATTAACTTTCACTTGACACAGTTCCTGTCTGGTCATGGATGTTTCAGAAAGTATCTGCATCGGTTTGGACACGCAACGTCACCCGTCTGTCCAGCGTGTAGACACGTAGAAGAAACACCGGAGCACGTGATCTTCGATTGCTCAAGGTTTGAGGAAGTTCGGAGGAGATGCCAGTACTTAATACGGAGAACATCATCAAGGAAATGTGTCGAGAGGAGAGCACCTGGAATGCCGTTAATAGTGTAGTGACGCAAATTATGACTGAGCTGCAGCGCGAATGGAGGAAACATCAGCGGTCAAGCAGCGTCGGTGTCCCACGAGGGTGACTGTGAAGGAGGGCACGTTATGACGGCCGGCTACTCCATATCGGTACACGTCTCGATGGGTGCATAAAACAGCACAAAATAATGGCGAGAGTCGCAAGAGCCAAGACAACAGAGAGGTGCATGAGCACAGCCGCCCCCTGAAGTAGTCGCTTCATCGTGGTCCCGGGGGGAGACGGCAAAGAGATATAAGGAATGTTTTTTAGTGGTTAGGCACGGAAGCGAGTCCCATTACCGCTTGAGTGAGTCCCACACAGTGCCAAATACTCTACAGGCCAGGCTTTTGAAGCTTTTTTCAACCTTATTATAAAAAAAAAAAAAAAAAAAACACATACACACATACATACACACAGACATGTGCTCAGTTCGTCGAGCTGAGTCGAATGGTATATGACACTCGGCCCTGTGGGCCTCGGATAAAAAGTCGAGTTTTCAAGCGATCTTAATACCCTTCTATTGATGTAAGAAGGGTAAAAAACAAACGACAGCACACATGGAGATACAATCTATTCAAGGGAGAAAGAGAGAAATAAAACACTTATCTTATATGTATTATTGAGCTGCTTCTGTTGCTGATGCTGCGCTGCTGTCGGGCGATGACCGTGTGTGGCTGCCTATGCCGGAGAGGAGTGGGAGGCAACGAGTGTGATGCGACGAACCGTTACAGCCGATGAAATAGCATGCGTGATCACGCTGAGATGCGGCAAAATTGCTGGTCACTTGATTGCACTAAATTAATTACCGTTGAACCGTCAATCCGTCAATCAGTCACCGTTCGAAAAGTCGGTCGTATTTTTATTTTACTTGCGCTGCTTTATTGTAGACACGTATTAACTTTTTTTTTACAAGCTCTTTGTGACTATATAAACAATCCTTCAAACTAAATTCATTTAAGCCTGCTCTAAGCAATCTGATTGCTGCGTGTGTTTTAGTATTTTAAATTATCACCACAAGATGAACTGCAATGCACCTGAATGTCGTACATCAAGCTCTCTTCATCTTTGGAAGTGCAATGGTACATGTGGGCGGAGTTTCCATGCTGCATGCATTGGCGCCAAACGAGACTGGGAAGACAACCTTCGTAGCTATGTGCTCCCAATTTGCCAACAGTGTGCTACTAATCTACTCGAAGTGGTAGATTTACGTAAAATTTTAGACAAGCAGATGGAGTGTCAACATAAAATAATAAATCAACTAAAAGGCATCACCCCCATGCATGAAGCGGTGGACACAATTGAAAAACGGTTGACATCGCTGGAACAGCACTGGTTCGAAGGTGCAAAACAAAATAAAAAAATGTTCAACGCCTTGGCTGAGGCGCCAAACCATGCATCGTCAGCTGAGACTGCTGACCTAGTGCGGGAAGTTGCTCGTGATTCCGGTAGTGTTATTGCCGAGTCCTTCAATGCTAAAATTGAAGACACGCTAAACCGTTTATCGGACAAAATGGACAATGATCGTGAAAATATATTGGCAATCGCTTCTGCGTCTGGTGATTTTCCATCGGATGTAATTATGGGAATTATGGACGATGTGAAACTGCTGTCGTCTTTATGTTCGAGAATGACCACTTCAGTGGAAGCAGGTCACACTTTTAATGCTGCTGATCAACCTCTAAGCCTATCCGTAGAGCTGGCCAAAGATCTAGCATTTGCCAGATCAAAACCGACGATTGATGTCAAGGAGGGTTGGCGCACTCTTGGGTCGAAAAGGATTTGGAGAAATGACTGGACCGATTATGATTCACGGAAACATGTTCGGGAACTACAGCAAAAAGCTAAAAAGAAGGCCAACAAACGGAAAAAAAAAACTCTTAAACGTCGCATGAACAGCCATAATATCAATCATGGTATTGGCGGTGATGTATGCGATAACAGCCGCAACGCCCATAATAATCACAATGACAATGGAATTCTGGATATCAACAACGTTCAGCGTGCCGTTTGCAGCTCTCTTCCTTTGGACAAGGACCTCCTAGCAGCAGCAAAGAAACATTCTCAGGGGCTCCTGCGCATCAGCGTATTAGGTTTCAACGTGGAGAAATTATTAACCCATACCCAGCTGAACAGCATTTACGTCAAGAATGCCCAACTTCATCTTCAAATTGGACCTTTCGGCCAGTGTTAAGGCCATCATTTTCAAACCATTCTTCGCCGTGTTCGTGCCAACGTACGGGTTTTCAACAGAACTGACGCACTCTGAAGAGGTAGAATGTTTAGAATTAAGTAATTCTAATTGTATTGACAAGTTCTCAAACCTTTCTTCACACTCTAATGTAACTGAAGTGCTGATATATTGTCAGAACTTTAATCGTATTTAAAGCTCATCCAAGATGAAAACAATTTACAAAAATTTAATGAGTTCATCATTTTCTATCATATTGGGTACAGAAACTAGTTGGAATGAGTGCGTTAAAAGTGAAGAAATGTTTGAGAATGATTTTTGCGTATTCAGAGACGACCGTAACCATCAAATGGCACAAAGGAGGTCTGGAGGTGGTGTCATCATTGCGATTTCATCTAAATTCATTGCTGAACTAATTCCCTCTACCAAATTTAAGGAGTTTGAACATGGCTGGGTTAAAGCGCAAATAGCTGGTGAAATGTGTTTGTATCTGTGTATTTCCCACCTGATCATGCTAACAAAAACTCTCAGATCTCTCCCCTGAGATCAAAGTTCACGTATACGGCTACTTCAATCAACGCAATGCGGACTTCAGTTTTGACGTTGAAAATGAAGGTATTCTTCTTCCAGTCGTTGGGGACAACGTGACATTACAGTTAATTTTTGACAAAATTGCCAGCCTTGGTTTGAATCAAATTAATCATGTAAAAAATCAGCAAAATTGTTATTTGGATTTTTTGCTAACAAACATTTATGAGGATTTTTGTGTTAATGAATGCCTGACGCCCTTATGGAAAAACGAACAATTTCATACTGCAAATGAATATTCTTTATTTGTTCATTACAATCCACTGCCCAACGACTTTGATTATGAGGAAATCTTTGAATACAACAAAGCTAATTACGAGAACATAAAAATTAAGCTAAATTCAATCAACTGGCAATCAATCATACGAAATCAAGTACGCATCAAAAGCGCTGTTGATGTCTTCTACAGGTTTTTATTTGAAATAATTAATGAGAACGTACCTCTTAAAAGAAAATGACGCAGATATAACTCCAAATATCCAATATGGTTCAACGGGAATATTATTAGTTTGAAAAATCAGAAGCAAAAGGCCCACAAAATTTACAAGAAAAGCAACTCTTATGTCAATCTGCAAAATTATCTGAATATCTGTGATCAGCTTAATTCAGCAATCAATTTCGAATTGGAGGAGTACAATTTTAGAACAGAGAGTGAAATCAAATCATGTCCTAAACAGTTTTTTAAGTATGTCAGAACAAAATTAAAATCAAACAACTTTCCTTCAAAAATGCATCTCGATGACAAAAGCGCTGGAGACCCTGGTGAGATTTGTGACATGTTTGCAAAGTTTTTCCAAGAAAATTACACGACATTTTCAGATGATGATCGCGATCTAGATTATTTTTCATTCTTTCCTGCATCCTCAAATGACATTAGAGTTAGTCAGGTACATGTTCAAGACATTCTTGCTGGTTTGAAAAATCTTGATGCTTCGAAAGGTGCGGGACCTGATGGAATCCCTCCAGCATTTATGAAAAATCTTGCATTTGAACTAACTTCGCCTTTATTTTGGCTCTTCAATTTGTCACTTGATTCAGGTCAGTTCCCTAAAATTTGGAAAAACTCATACCTAATACCCATTTATAAGTCAGGAAAAAAAATCCGATAATCGCAATTACCGTGGAATTGCTATTATGTCTAGCATCCCAAAGCTTTTTGAAGCTATCGTCAATAGAAAACTGTTCAGCCAAGTACAAAATGTTATAACAAATTCGCAGCATGGATGTTTCAATGGACGCTCAACTTCCACAAACTTGTTAGAATTCGTAAATTATTCATTAAACGCAATGGACAACGGCAACCATGTCGAAGCGCTGTACACTGATTTTAGCAAGGCATTTGACCGTATTGACATTCCTCTGTTACTCTACAAGTTAGGAAAAATAGGATTTGAGGATAAATTTCTTAAATGGATACAATCGTATTTAATAAATCGGCAGCAAGTAGTCAGTTTTAATGGTAAAAATTCACACCCTGTTCATGTATTATCTGGAGTTCCCCAAGGCTCGCATCTAGGCCCTTTGCTTTTTATTTTGTTTGTCACTGATATTTCTCACATTCTTAAGCAGGTCAAAATTCTCATCTATGCAGACGACATGAAAATATTTATGGAAATTACGAATGACAAAAATAATGTAACTTATATAAAAGAAATATTATTATTTGATATATGGTGCAAAAAAAAGCTTACTAGAAATAAACGTTAAGAAATGTAACTTAATTACTCTCTGTACAAAACGATATACACCACAAATTACTGTTTCTTTAGGAACTGAAATTGTAGGAAAAAGCGAGAGAGTGAGAGACTTAGGTGTTATTGTAGATTCTAAGCTTAATTTTATCGACCATTAATTACAACACTATTATCCATAAAGCAACCAATATGCTAAGTTTTATTAAACGCTTTGGTCAAAACTTTCATGACCTATATACGATCAAAACATTGTACGTTGCATATGTCAGGTCTATTCTAGAGTATTGTAGTGTCATATGGTCTCCTTTTATGAAAACACATGAAGAACGATTAGAATCAGTACAAAAACATTTTTTTTTGTATGCTCTCCGCAAATTAGGCTGGACAACATTTCAACTTCCGTCTTACGAAGCACGGTGTATGCTTATTGACATTCAAACTCTAAAAGAACGAATTTGCCATGATCTTTTTTGTAAACGATATTGTATCACATCGTATTTCCTCCCCTAACTTATTATGTAGTCTAAATTTCTACACCCCCTCGCGGCATTTGAGGAATCGGAACTTATTTGCGTTAAATATCAATCGGACAAACTATGCCAAATTCGGACCAATTAACCGAATGATGTCTCTCTAATCTGCATTGTGTCTTAATAATCTGCATTGTGAATCAATTGACCTAACAATGTCACGTAGTAACCTAAGACAGTATTTTGTTTCTAGGCGATCTTTAAGAAGATAGAATTAAGTGTAAATATGTAGTCTACGATCGATTGACGAAATAAATAAATAAATAAATGAACATTGTATTAACTTGAGGTCCTCTACTTCAGAAACAAACTTGATCTGAGGCTAATAATGTCGAGGAAAACAAAAACTGAAATTTCAACTGATTAACCTTGAGAAACCATTAACGCAACGGAGCACAAAAAAAGCGAACTGTAACGCTTGCTTGTTCACTAGGGAATGTCATAAAGTTGTGGGGTGGTTGTTTTTTTTTGTTCCTGCGCCTTTCGCCCAGCTGAAACGTTGAGAACGGTTCACCAGAAATGCGCGCGCATAAACGAGTCATTCATTGCCCAGTGAACAAGCGAACGGTACAGTTCGTTCGGTCCACTCTCCGTTGCTTTGGAAGTTTTTTTACTCGGTGTTGTTACAAGTCGGGTCGGTTTCATTTAGTTTTTCTCGATCGCGAGTGAAATTCAGTTTCTGAAGAAGAAAACGTTGTGTGATCTAGCAGTGCAACAACGTCATTAATTGCAATAAGCAATATTGCCCCGATCTGAAAGCCATATTGTTCCGCATCTATACGGCAACATACCAGCAGCCCATCGTGTGTAGCGTGCATTCATCCATCCACCAACTACCACCGACCAGCAACATCATTATCATCATCGTTCAGCTCAACGTTTAGCCGGTACACGCGGCCACACATCATCGCTCGGCAGCAGCAGCACATTCGTCGCCCAGCTGCAGTAGATCCGTGATACATATAAGATAAGGTTTTTAGTAGTATAGAAGATAAGTTTTTGTTTCACGCCCTTCTGAATTCATTTAAATCGTAGTGTGTGTGTGCGAGTGTGGAGAGTGACTGAGAATGTGTGAGTGTGTGTGCTTAGGATTAGGTTATATAGGTTTAGTTTGTTTATCTGTGATTGATTGTAGATAATTACGTTAGTGGTTGAGCGTGATAAGCTCCCACAAGCGAGCCATGGATGATTTATCGCAAGATGAATCATTTATGGCACGAAATGATGAGGTAGCTCATAGAGTTACCAGATCACGTGCTTATCCAGACAGTTCAACTGGTCCATGGGTTGTTTATTTTCAGCCCAAATCAAAACCTCTGAATGTTTGTCAGATTTCTGATGATCTCACTAAGCGATTCTCGGCCGTGACCGAGATAATAAAAGTAAGACCAAATAAACTTCGCGTCATTGTGTCCAACCTTAAGCAGGCAAATGAGATTGCTGTCTCTCAGTTTTTTTACACTCGAGTATCGGGTATACATCCCCGCTCGGGGTATTGAAATCGAAGGTGTGGTCACCGATACAAGTCTGACCCCTGAGATCCTGCTGAAGCGGGGGGTTGGTCGATTTAAGAACCCTCTGCTGTCACAAGTTAAGATACCGGATTTGCGCCAATTTGGCGCAGTGTCGACCAATAAGGGTGAAAAAAAGTTTACACCGTCAGACTCGTTTCGCGTAATCTTCTCTGGCTCAGCCCTCCCTCAATACGTCGAGTTGGGATAACTTCGGCTACCTGTAGCGTTATTAGTACCTCGGGTCATGATCTGTCAGAATTGCCAGCAGATGGGACATACAACCTCCCATTGCAGCAATAAGGTGCGCTGCTCCAACTGTGGGGAGAGACATGAGGATGGCGCGTGCGCAGACAGGTACTCCTCCTCATGCTCTCTCGGTGTGCCCGGCGTACAAACAACGCGGGGAACAATTAGAACGCTCGCTAAAACAGCGTTCCAGGCAATCTTTCGCCGAAATGGTGAAAAAAGCCTAACCATCACCCAGTGCCAATACAAATCCCTTTTCTCCTCTGTCAGATGACGAGCCCAAGACCAGCTTGCCCATTTCAAAAAGAGGTGGATAAAAGGAAAACACTATTCCTCCTGGTTTCCGTAGTACCAACTACACCCAGGACTTTCCATCTCTCCCTGGGACATCCAAAACCCCTGAAGCCTCAATTTTAAGAACAGAAGCCCCCTCCTCAAGTGGGCTGTTCTCACTTTATGACATTGCCGAAGGTATCTTCAAGTACCTTGAAATTTCTGACCCTCTCAAAAGCATTGTTTTGGCAATGCTTCTAACAGTGAAGACCTTTTGGAAGCAATTGACAATTAAGTGTAAGGAGGGGCAGCTATCAATTCCTTCGATGGATAATTTTCCAAATGAGGTCGGGGATTTGATCACTGTTCTGCAGTGGAATTGTCGAAGTTTGATTCCTAAATTGGAATCTTTTAAATTGTTTGCTCACACTACCGGTTGTGATGCATTCGCTCTTTGTGAAATATGGCTCTTTTCCAAAATCGATCTTCCGATTCATGATTTCAATATTATTCGTCTTGATCGTGAGGATTCGCGTGGAGGAAGAGTACGTTTGGGGATCAAAAAGTGCTACTCCTTCTAAAGAGTGAATTTTCCTCCAATTCCAGGTATTGAAGTTGTCGCATGTCAGGCTATTATTAAACATAAAAACCTTTGCATTGCTTCCGTTTATATACCTCCAAGAGCCTCCATTAACCGAAAACAACTCTCAGATGTTTGTTCGGTTCTTCTTGCTCCGCGGTTGGTCATGGGAGATTTTAACTCTCACGGTACAGGCTGGAGAGAACTGTGCGATGACAACCGGTCTTCCCTAATATATGACCTCTGTGACATCTTCATTATGACAGTACTTAACAATGGAGAAGTAACACGTTTGGCTGGTACATCCTCAGTTGGCAGTAGATTAGACCTCACACTTTGTTCGAATTCATTATCGTTGGATTGCACATGCAATGTGATTCAAGATCCCCACGGTAGTGAAAATTTTCCCATAAAAATTTCGGTTGCCACCGGGTTCAATCCGTCGAAATCTGTCAACGTCACATATGATCTAACCTGTCACATCGATTGGACAAAGTTTAGGACAGCAGTAGATAGTAGATGAAGCCGTAACGACGGTAGAAAGGCTTTCACCGCTGGAAGAATATAACTTCCTCTCCAACCTGATCTTAGACAGCGCGCTTCAAGCTCAAACTCGACCTGTTCCAGGGACGTCATTTCGCAGGAAACCTCCTTCTCCATGGTGGGATCAGCAATGCACCGAGGCGTTTAAAGTTTTTTCCGTGGACGTGGAACACCTGAGCACTTCGAAGTATACACGGCTCTCGAACGCGAACTTAAGAGCCTCATCAAGGCACTATGGTACCAATGGACAAATTTCGCGACAAAAATCGATAACTCGGAAACCATTAATTTTAGACACACGATGTCTTCGGAAGGTTTGATCTAAAAAATGATATCTATCTTTTGGTTTGGATGGTGACTAGGGTGGTCCGTTTTTGCTCATAATAAAAATTCTAACTTTTTATTGTTATGGTTTAGCGGAGAATAATCTCCTACAAAATTCAAGAATATTTAATTTGAAGAAACTTTGCTGAAGAAATTTACCTTTTATCTCATCTACGTATCGTTTTATAACAGTTTTTCTAACTTTCCTTAGGGTGGGTCTTGAAAAAACTGTTTATTTGCTCTAACTTTTTTATTTGAATTTATATTTGAAATCTTTGTTCTAATGAATTTTAGAATATAAGAATACGCATATTTTAATGGTACAAAATCATTGTTAGCTATTACCTAAGACAAGTTATAGAGGTTAAAGTGTTAAAAAAATACATTTTTTCATGACATCTCACTCCCTTATTTGCAAATATTTGCAAAAACAAAGCACGTACACTAAAAGTATAAGCTTTTATCTACAAAATATTTGCAAAATTTTCTGTCCCCTCTTGTCCCCCTTCATAGAGAAACCGTTTTAAAATTGGAAGTTTTGCATTTTTTTTCTACAAAACTTTCGATCATCAGCATCAATATTTACTTATTATCATCAAAAAGCGTTACAACCTGAGATTTTCCTGACAGTGGAAATACTACCAATAAAGAAACATTTGAATTGACCGTTTAATGCGTGATGCATGAAGAAAGTACGAGTGTTATGTCTGTTTGTATATTTACAATTAAACATTAAAAAACTTTCTATTTTATGTACCTAATCATAAACGTCATCTTCATATTCCATACGTACTTCAGACCAAGCGAACTCTAAATCTTGTAGGCAGCATTCGAGATCTTTTTTCGAACTGTTTTTCCTCTTCTTTGCTGCTAGAATGGGATCTGAAGAATCCATTGCCCGGTAAAATACATCCGCAATATTAGCAGCTCTAGAGATTTTCCTGGCGTGAAAAAGACGATCATTTCGATAATATTTGTTTCTGGCTTCAGAGCCTTGTTCTCCCATAAATCCAGATGAAAGGGGAAGAGTTGCCATGATGCGGGTGGAGTGCACAAGTACTTTATGAAGAGTAGCTGGCATAGGATAACCACCAATGGTATAGTTTAATATACATCTTATATGTTTCATTGCACAGTTGGTCGAAATCCTCCAGGTTCACCATGTCTAAGCTGTTAATGATTAGTAAAATTGCAGAAAGGTATTTAACTAATTTTTCGTTGACGCCGAGTACCAACGCAAGTTTTTGTGGCTCCGATAGCAGTTTATGGCATAATGCTCCTGTTGTTGTTGATCCAGCTCCCCCCTGTTTGGGAATATTGACGTGTGCCTTGAACTCACGGAGTAGTGCCTCTTGAATTTCTGCTTTTCTCTGTTTAAAATAAAGTTTTTCAGCAGGTTTCCTTATTTGCCACACACGAACTCCCACTCTATACCAAATATGCAACAAGCAATTGAAAATATTAATTGTTGCATGTAGGGGCTGACAACCAAAGCGGAGTGCCTCGTCTGGTGTTGGAAAATCGTTTCTATTTGTTTTATTAAACTGGCTTGGTTTAGCATGACAAATAGGACATGATTGCGACGATTCTGTATCTATTAAAATATTGAGTATCTTTCCATCGATCAAGGTTTGGTAAAAAATACAATGGACCTTAAGGATTTTACCGTCAGCCAAAAACTCAAAAACGTTCAAATTTTGAATTTGTTCTTTCAAATCGTTGTCGATTTTCAATACATAATCTGCTTGTTCCTTCGATAATTGATGATGCTGCTGATCGAAAGTTTTGTAGAAAAAAAATGCAAAACTTTCAATTTTAAAACTGTTTCTCTATGAAGGGGGACAAGAGGGGACAGAAAATTTTGCAAATATTTTGTAGATAAAAGCTTATACTTTTAGTGTACGTGCTTTGTTTTTGCAAATATTTGCAAATAAGGGAGTGAGATGTCATGAAAAAATGTATTTTTTTAACACTTTAACCTCTATAACTTGTCTTAGGTAATAGCTGGCAATGATTTTGTACCATTAAAATATGCGTATTCTTATATTCTAAAATTCATTAAAGGGTGATACGGTCAAAATTTGGTCAAGGGAAAACGCGTGTAAATCGGTGAAATCGTTTATTTAAAAAATCAAATTAAATTTCTTTTTCAAGTTCAATTAGTATAAAATTCAGTAAAAATATTCAGTTAGGCTTCCGCTATTCCAAATCCGAATTGCCGGGCCTTACGCTTGACCCCTGCCATTAGATTTTGTACAGCCACCTTGTCCACCTTCTTCGCCGCAGAAAGCCAGTTTGCCTTGAACTGCTGCTCGTCCTTAGCAGTTGTTTTGGTCTTCTTTAGGTTCCGCTTGACAATAGCCCAGTATTTCTCAATTGGGCGGAGCTGTGGCGTGTTGGGAGGGTTCTTGTCCTTGGGAACCACCTGCACGTTGTTGGCGGCATACCACTCCATGGCCTTTTTACCGTAATGGCAAGATGCCAAATCCGGCCAAAACAGTACGGAACAACCGTGTTTCTTCAGGAAAGGCAGCAGACGTTTATTCAAACACTCTTTCACGTAAATTTCTTGGTTGACAGTCCCGGAGGCTATTAAAATGCTGCTTTTCAAGCCACAGGTACAGATGGCTTGCCAAACCAGATATTTCTTTGCGAACTTTGACAGTTTCGTGTGCTTGAAAATATCTGCTACCTTTCCCCTTCCTTTTGCCGTATAAAACTCCTGTCCCGGAAGCTGCTTGTAGTCGGCTTTGACGTAGGTTTCGTCGTCCATTACCACGCAGTCAAACTTCGTCAGCATCGTCGTGTACAGCCTCCGGGATCGCGCTTTGGCCGTCGTATTTTGTTTATCATCGAGATTTGGAGTCACTACCTTCTTGTAAGTCGATAGTCCGGCTCGTTTTTTGGCTCGATGCACGGTTGTAGACGATACACCCAGCTAATTTGCGGCATCTCGGAGAGATAGGTTAGGGTTTCGCTTGAAATTACCGGCAACTCTCTTAGTCGTCTCAGCGGCTTCCGGTTTTCGATTTTCCCCTGATCCAGACTTCCTGGCTGTCGAAAAACGTTCCCCAAAAACTTTAATTACATTTGTAACGGTTGATTTGACAACTTTTAGCGATTTTGCCAACTTTGCGTGCGAGTAGCTCGGATTTTCGCGATGCGCGAGCAAAATTTTGATACGCTGCTCTTCTTGCTTGGACGGCATTTTGACAACTGAAGAGTGAATTCCAAAATCAAAATAGGAGCAACATTCTACACACACACACCTTCAAAATGAGGGGTGTTCAGGTTTTTTAAATGCAAAATTGAAATAAATACGTCAAGTTGATATTGACCAAATTTTGACCGTATCGCCCTTTAGAACAAAGATTTCAAATATAAATTCAAATAAAAAAGTTAGAGCAAAAAAACAGTTTTTTCAAGACCCACCCTAAGGAAAGTTAGAAAAACTGTTATAAAACGATACGTAGATGAGATAAAAGGTAAATTTCTTCAGCAAAGTTTCTTCAAATTAAATAATCTTGAATTTTGTAGGAGATTATTCTCCGCTAAACCATAACAATAAAAAGTTAGAATATTATGAGCAAAAACGGACCACCCTAGTCACCATCCAAACCAAAAGATAGATATCATTTTTTAGATCAAACCTTCCGAAGACATCGTGTGTCTAAAGTTAATGGTTTCCGAGTTATCGATTTTTGTCGCGAAATTTGTCCATTCGTCCCATAGTGCAAGGCCAAGAAACGCGGTTACTGGCGAACATTCGTGAACGGGCTATCGCGCGAAAAGTCGATGCGTATTCTTTGGAACACGGCGCGAAGGTTGCGTAACCAAACTACGAATAACGAGAGCGAAGAGTACTCGGACCAATGGATCCTCAAGTTCACGCGAAAAGTTTGTCCAGATTCTGTGCCGGCACGGATGATTCCTCGCGAAAACACGAATTCGATAGATGAGATTGGCCAACCCTTTTCAATGGTAGAGTTCTCTCTCGCACTCCTTTCATGTGACAATACGGCTCCAGGGGCTGATAGGATCAAGTTCAACTTGCTTAAGA
The DNA here is from genome assembly GCA_034211315.2 of Aedes japonicus. Taxonomy (NCBI): domain Eukaryota; kingdom Metazoa; phylum Arthropoda; class Insecta; order Diptera; family Culicidae; genus Aedes; species Aedes japonicus. The sequence continues at coordinate 36,656 of JASCZW010005836.1, forward strand.
ACCTCCCAGACGTCGCGAAGAGGCGCATGTTGAACTTGTTTAATCAGTTTCTGGATCTCAACATGATGATTGGAGACGGGTGAGAGTTATTGCCATTCAAAAACCTGGTAAGCCCGCGTCCGACCACAACTCCTATCGACTCATCGGGAAGTTATATTGTATTCGAAAGTTGTTGGAGAAAATGATCCTTTTCCGTCTGGACAAATGGGTTGAGACGAACAACCTGCTTTCAGATACTTAATATGGTTTCCGTCGGGGTAAGGGAACGAACGACTGTCTCGCGTTGCTTTCCACAGATATTCAGTTAGCTCTTGCTAAAAAAGAGCAAATGGCTTCTGTATTCTTGGACATAAAAGGGGCTTTTGATTCAGTATCTGTTGAAGTTCTTTCAGATAAACTCCACGCTTGTGGCTTTTCACCATTAATGAATAATTTTTTGTACAATTTGCTGTCAGAGAAACATATGAGCTTTTCTCATGGATCCTCTACAGCTTCACGATTTAGCTACATGGATCTCCCCCAGGGATCATGTTTAAGCCCCCTGTTGTATAATTTTTATGTCAAAGACATTGACGGTTGTCTAGGTGACAACTGTACGTCTAGACAACTTGCAGATGACGGCGTAGTGTCTGTCACGGGACCCAATGGGGTCGACCTACAAAATCCTTACAGGATACCTTAGACAATTTGTCTACTTGGGCTCTAGAGCTAGGTATCGAATTCTCTACGGAGAAAACTGAGTTGGTAGTTTTTTCTAGGAAGCATAACCCTGCACAACCGAAGCTTCAAATTTGGGGTAAGCCGATAACTCATTCTATGTCATTTAAATATCTTGGGGTCTGGTTCGATTCTCTGTGCACCTGGAGATTCCACATTGAGTATCTGAAGCGAAAATGTCAGCCAAGGATCAACTTTCTCTGCACAATTACCGGGACCTGGTGGGGAGCGCATCCGCAAGATCTTCTAACGTTGTACTGGACAACGATTTTGTCGGTTATGGAATACGGTAGTTTTTGTTTTCAGTCAGCGGCTCGGTCGCACTTCATTAAACTGGAACGTATTCAGTATCGGTGTCTTCGTATCGCGTTAGGTTGCATGCACTCGACTCACACCATGAGTCTTGAAGTGCTGGCTGGCATGTTGCCACTCTCGGATCGGTTTACAGAATTATCTCTCCGGCTCCTCACCAGGAGTGAAGTTATGAACCCTCAGGTAATCGAACATTTTGAGAAGCTCCTTGAGTTGAATCCTCAAACCCGCTTCATGACGTTGTACCATTTGTACATAACACATGATGTCAGCCCTTCGCCGAACATTTCCAATCGTGTTTGCTTCTCCGATTTATCCATGAAGCTTCATGGAATCCCAGAGCATCATCGTCCTATGATTGCTCCTGTGATATTTGCTGCAAAGTTTGGCCAAGTTGATTCCACTAAATTGTTCTTCACTGACGGATCATTGATAGAGGAGTCAGCAGGCTTTGGAATATTTAATGAAATTTATAGCGCCAATCGTAAACTTCATGCTCCTTGTTCCGTATATGTCGCTGAATTAGCGGCAATACACTTTGCGCTAGAAATTGTTGCCTCATTAACACCGGATCAGTACTTCATTTCCACGGATAGTCTCAGTTCTATAGAGGCTATTCGCTCCTTGAGGCCGGTAAAGCACTCCTCGTATTTTATCATGAAAATACAGGAGCATCTAAGTGCTTTCTTTGCGTTATTTAATCATCACCTTTGTATGGGTTCCATCTCATTGTTCAATTCCGGGCAATGAGAAAGCGGACTCGCTTGCAAAGGTGGGCGCTATGGAAGGCGATATTTATGATCGAAAAATCGCCTTCAACGAATTTTTTCCTATTTTTCGTCAACAGTCACTCGTCAGCGTCAGAATTAATGAGATTTGGGGCGATGGCAACATTCTATCATCCCAAAGGTGTCGAAGAAATCTTGGTTTAGGGGTATGGATGTGGGTCGAGACTTCATTCGTGTCATGTCTCGCCTCATGTCCAATCATTATTCTTTGAACGCTCATTTATTCCGAGTTGGGCTGAGCGACAGCAATCTCTGTGAGTGTGGACAAGGCTATCAGGACGCAGATCACGTTATTTGGTCTTGTGCTGAGCATCGTGGTTTCAGATCGAGGCTTTATGATTCCCTTCGGGCTCGAGGTAAACAACCCAATGCACAGTGGGGCGACTCCATACAAATGCTGGCCATGCATAAAAAAGTCTCCAAATCAATAAAAACACGTGTTTCTTAACTAATTTTGGGTCGCTGAACCCAAAAATGAGGTTGCTTTTTCATTAGGACGCGCTCAAATATTACGTGACACAAAAGTTTGGCTTTTTAAAAGCGCTTTGATAAACCCACATTTTTTTCATAAAATATGACGCGTTCGGTGATGTAAGACTTGTTTACACCATCTCTGGTGTTATTTAATATTTCAATGGACCCAAAAAATATTGTTTTCTTCCTTATTATCTATTTGTATAATTTTGTCATATTTTTAGTTTTTTTTTAGTAATTTTTAAACAGTTTCATGATTATGTGGAGCTCCAAAAAGGTCATACAATAATGTTATGTGTATAAAAGAACTTCTTTAAAACCATGTGCTTTTGTTATAGTGTGCAAAGAATTTAGTATTTTTCATTTTATATAATACAAAACAAATAAAAATTTAAAACTTTTCTTCATATATTGTTTTTTCTTCCATTTTTTCATGAGACATCATTTATATTTATAAAAGACAACACAACAATTTTAATTACTGAATAAATTTAAAAATCAATTAAAATTAAATGCAATCAAATTTAAAAACAATACTTATCATCACTTCTTCTTTCGTATTCATCATCTTCTTCATTATCATCATCAACTAAATATTCTTCTTTTTCCTTCGTAATTATATTTTTATTTGAATTTTATCGCTCATTTTTGTGTGTGAAATGCTCTTTCGTGTTTTTAATAACTTAATTACTTTTTTCCTGAGCCTCCTCCATCATTCTTCCTATTGGCAATATTGCTGCTTGGATTATACTATGACCATGAATTAAGATTCTGTGCATTGCAGTCGTGTGGTACCAAGAGTGTGGTACCAAGAGTACAGCTCTACGTGATGCTTTGCGGTGTCGATACAGTAAGTTTTAAATTTCTCTGGGTCTATTTACAATTGCAATAAGAAGGTTCCGGAGCTTTTTAATTAATTCCAAATCCACTCCTGTGATTTCTGAACTAATCTCGGTTTGTCATCGGTCTGTCGACAATTAATCCCATTTTGCTCTTGAAGTTAGCTTAAGTTATCTTCTTGACTTCCTCAAACTGTGTTTCGAACACAGATTTCCTCCAGCGTTTAAAGGGTAGACGATGCGCAATGTGGATCATACATTCGAAATAGCGTAGCCAACCGCGTAGCAAAGAGTTCCCGTAATTGAGATATTCTTCATTTACATTTATATGTATCTATTTTATTAAATTTCGAAATCGTAGCATTGCATACATAGCAGCGTTGTGCAGAACTTTTGTTTGTTATAGAACTTCTCGTCGACCATTGTGAGAAATAGGGAAAAAGAAACAATAACTTTGCTGTCGCTTATAATTTTTAGCGTTTTAAAGCATTAATTTCGCTTTCGATTCGGCTACATTCACTTCAGCCATTCCGAATGGTCTGCCTCAAATCGGTTACGCTTCTTTTGCGAGTGCTGAAATTTCTTATTAAATGATTTCCAAAAACTGTCGAACTACTTATCCTTATTCAACGGAAAACAATTAATTGCTGCTGCCTTCATCTTTTCTAGCGATCCTTGAAGTTTCATCGCTTCATATATGTTTTCTTTTTAATCCGTTTCCTTTAAAATTATAAAAAGCAAAGTTCATCAGAAAAAGTTAAGCCAGACCATCATATTTATTTCAGATATTATTCCACGACAGACAATTCTGGGGAAATAACCATAACAACTTACTTGCAATTTCACTATCCATATCCACAATTATTTTGGGTACCACAAGCACTTCAATTATACAGTTTGACTCAGAATATGGCCAGTAACAGCCAGATACAAAATAACAAAATAAAGATTTGATGCTAACAGAACGCTCTTTCAGTTGCTTAGTAAGACGGAACAGAGATGAATATGGGTATGACAAAGAATAGCCAACAATTTCTCCAATCTTCACACAAAAACAACATTCTCGATAATACCACAGTTTGTTGGTAAGCTAGGAGAGGAGTGCATACTGAAAATAGGCTATTGTTGATCTGATCACTGAGCAATTGAACATGACTTGCTTGAAGCGCTCACAGAGGAGATAAATCTTGTCAAATATTCATAAAAGGCGCAAATGGCCAAAACCCCTATCTTTTCTTTAAAAAATATCAATACTCTGCGCAAGGCTGCGCTACATAAGGCTATGTCCATTTGAAAGCTAACATTTTTATCTAATATTTACAACTAACCTCAACCCGGGCGAACCCGTGCTTCATAGTTTTGTAGCATGGTTTTCACAAAAAAATCACACTTTTTTCGTTTAAATTCATATTTTACTAAAATTTTGTACTATTAAAAACAAAATAATGATACAGATTTGTTCTATACTTTATTTTAAGGAACTTTTTCGTGAACACCATCTTAATTCAAGTCAATGGTAGAGCTCTAGCGAATTATATAATTTTTATAATTTTATTCAAAAAATCGCAAAAAACACAGAGGTGACATACTTTAAAAAATCGTACAGAACTCAAATTCAATCCAATCACTTCAAGAATTTGGATTAAAAAAATGCAATAGTGTTTTATTATAGGAAAAATATAAAAAAGACGTCAACATGAATTTCGTGTTTTGGATTAATGACCAGCGATTCTCCACTGTGCAATGTGCTAGTTCGAGATATTTTGGCTGTACGTGATTTGGAGTACATGAAACTCATTTATTTGTTTTTGACTAACATTAGCCTTAGATTGTAGTTAGTTTAACCTGTATGTTTACTTTAAGTTTTTTTTATATGTATATTTGTGTGTGTGTTTTTTTTCTTTTTCAAAAAATGTTCAAGTCAAAAGAAAACCATAAATTGTATAGTTAAAAGTGTTTGGATAATTTAGAATTTAAATTTATGTAAACCATACTTTGAATACCCACCCTCTTTCGCATCCGTAATTTGTAATTCCTGTTAACTTTAGTTTTACGATAAATGATGTATAAAAATATGAAAATTTGGCTCTGTAAAGTTTATTTGATTGAGCCTGTACAAATAAATGATTATTAAAAAGAAAACGAGTCATTCGTTTTTGGAATAACTCGTTTATGCGCACGAATGCTTGCGTGAAATTGCGCTGGAGAGTCAACATTTTTTCCTTCACTCGGTTGATTTTAGACAGTATCGCATGGTTTTGATAGTAGCCATCGTACGCTTGCCGTAGTTCCGTGTAATGATGCTGATGTTGATGATGGAATTCATCAAAAGCTGACTGTGATTTCCATCGGAAGATAGTTTTGATTTTAGGTTTAGTGTACGACAGCCATCACTGCATCCATGATGGGTGGTTTTGTCGCTGACGGGTCCAGAACTGTTATTGAATCTGAAACTCGTGCATGTTGTCTGGTGTCAGCAAATGAGAACGGAGAGACCAAAAGCCACAGCCAGGCTCGCTGCCTGATTGGGGAAGGCACATTGGCGATGTAATGGCTTTATGATCGAAGAAATAGCACACGTGTGCATCGGAAGTTCGGAGCATGTTCCGTTAACTCTGCGTGATGTAAATACGGCCCAGGCGAGACGATTAACTTTGTGAGATTAATGTGTACCCAGGGGTATTCGTGCAGAGTTGTTCCAAAACATTGAGCAGCTGTAGTAGTTGTGTGGTTTCAAAGTGAGCGGGGCTGTGGTTGTGTTCCGTCTCATCACGCTGCTGTAAAACTCAGTTTAAATCACTAGCTAACAGAGTGTGCTCTGTGTTGTGATGGAGGAAATAGGCAGGAGTGTTGGTGAAAAAGCGTTCTCTCTCCGCTCGTAGAGCTGTACCAGATAGAGCGTACACATTGCAAACTGTTGCGTTTTTCACTCTTAGTGCTATCAACCGTCCGTCTAGGTTTCTCTCGACGTTCGAGTACTGCAGGTGTTCTCTCAGTGCTTTTGCCGCACACCTTCGCGGTGTGGCGTTCTAAAATTTCTTAAATTGCGTTACACAGTTGTGGAGATTCGAACGATTATATCTCCTCTCCGGCCCGCATAAATTTTACGATGATTATTTTATTCGAAAGGAAGAAGATCAAAGCTGGATATTTGTTGCTAAAAGCCAATTATAAACAATGTCTTTAAACGTTGATCTTTTACGAATCCCAAGAATGCTACTAAATCGAGCTACTCTATATGGTAGAAATAACATTCTTCTACCAGATTCTTCTTTCATTTCTTGAGAGTGATTTATATTCAAGAGCAATCTACGTTTAAATCTACAATAAATAAAAAAAGCTTAAAAGAAAAATGTCTAAACTATTGGTCGAAAATGACATCATATTTGCACCATGCTCTGATTTGTTCATACTGCCAGAGTTGTCGTGCCAGCGATTATAAAACATGTGGTGACATAATAAAGAAGAAGAAGACCAACCATCAATTCCCGCTGTGCACCCGTAAAGAAACGGAAAGGAAAGCGCATTGACGGCAACTACGCCGCGTTGTTTCCGGTGCTTCCGTCTAGGGATTGTATGCGTATAATGGACTCTCTGCGTATAATGGACACCCTGCCATATTTTTGCAATTGTTTCGTTATTATCGTATTTAACCTAAGCATTGTCAGTTAAAACACATAGTATTAACATTTAAACAAAGGTGAGAATATGATTCCTCACAAATTTCACACATAAAACATCATTATTAATTATTTTTACCTGAACACTGCATGGTACTGTGATTTGTAAGAATTTTCGTTACAGGAGAGAAAAAAGGAAACTGATCATATAAATAAATTGTAGGTAATAAAAATGCATTTTCAACAAGTTCATACTTAGTACTTATATTCAATTTTACTATGCAGATATAAAAATAATGACATATTGTAAAAAATGTATAAAACTTTGAGGGTCCATTATACGACTGATTGGAAGTGCTTTGTTGCCTATTCCCAACCCCTCATTTCTTTTTGTAAGCAAACTGAACTTATTTTATGCTCACCGTCTAAATTGGAAATTGTTGATCAAAATGGGAAAAATTAATGAATGTAAGCATACTTACATGGAATCTGAAGTGCAACAGTGAATTCGAGCGATTCAAAACCATGTTCCGATAAAACAGGCGTGCAAGCAGTATAAAATTCCACGCTCTACCGTGAAGTATTGTCTGGAAGAGCTAGGAGAGGTCTACCAAACGGCCCGTCTACCAAACGCAACGTCTACCAAACAAGGGCTACCAAACGCAACGTAAAGTCTTCCAATACAAAGTGATCAGATTGGATGAATTTGGTGTCATTTTGAAGTTGGCAATTAGGGCCAGCACTCGCTTTCGACCCATTTGTACAAACCTTATAAGTTTTGTATTATAGCTCGAAGACTGGAACAAAATACAGGAAGGTGCTTTTGCCTTTATAGAGGCTTTTAGTCATTGCCTAGTGTTCGCTACCGACACGTTAGCTCCGGCAGATAAACACGCGGCGCAAGGCGCACAAACCACAATACACCACGTGAACATTCAATCAGCAGTTGCGCTGTCATCATCGGCATGACCTAACCCGAAGAGAGAGAGAGAGAGAGAGAGAGAGAGAGAGAGAGAAAGAGAGAGAGAACAGCCTAGAAAACGAGAGAACGCGCGCTGCCGACGCTGCTGCTACCGACGAGCCCGACGACACCATCATCACCATCATCATTGCGTACAATGATGACAGCGTGCGATGCAGTGTATCCAGAATATTCGCGAATGTTCTATTTCTTGTCGTGCAACTTTTTTGCTAGCTATATAAGGCATTAGGTTAGTGGAGAGAATCGAATCAGTATGTTTTGACCCGGCTAACGGTCAAGTAATAAAATAAGTAGTCTGAGCTGGCTAAAGCTCAATAGAAATAAAGGCTTGTAAAAGCAATAACCGTCTTCTTTCTTTGCGATGAAAGAACCTCCCCTTTGAGGCAACCAGGCGCTTCCACATTTGGTCCTTCGAGCCGGATACTATCCTGTGGAGTGTAACCGGCCTACAGTCCCCGGTTTACTACCGAAGCCTTCTGCTGGTCAATTAGTCGACTAGTGGAAGCAACCCGTCCCTCCTGGTCAACGGTGACCAAGCGAGGTCCTTACCGAGCCAATCGGTACCTCAAGCCTTCTCTGGTCAAGCCGACAACCAGTAGAAGCAACCCTTCGCTTCTGGCCAACGTGGTGACCAGTCAAGTATAGCCTGCCGATTAGTGCGCTAATCGGTACCACTGGTGACATCCGAGCAGCGTGCTAGGACACCAGAGTGTAAGTTAGTGTGTCGACCAATCGTCGGTCATCCAAAAAGTGAAATCGTGAGTGGTAATTCGAAACCGTTGCGATTGTTCCGTGGAACCAAAAGCGTTCGCGTGGCTTCAACAACGCGAAGTTGTGAGTGTTACAAAAAGCGTTCGCGTGGCTTAAACAACGCGAAGTTGTGTACGAAGTGTGGTCAAGCGTTAGCGTGGCTGAAACAACGCTACTCGCGTACCGTGAAGTTGTTTTGTCGCGGGTGTTGAGCACGCGTAACGAGCCAAAATGGGACTCGATCACACACCGAAGAAAAGGGAAGAAGACACGATCGACGTGAAATTCCTGATCCATCAGCGTGGCCAAGTCAAACGTAGGGTCACGCTCATCAGCCGCAGCCTGGAGGAAGCCGAAGACGATCATTCGAAGGTGACTCAAACGCTGCTGAAGGTCTTCGCGAAGAAGCTCGATGTGCACTACCAGGAATACACCGCAGTGCATCGAGAAATCCTGGAAGTTACTCCGTCGTCGAAGCTGGACGAACAAGATAAAATGCTGATGACTTTCGACAAGCTTCATACCGAGGCGCTTAATAGAGTCGAGTGGCTCACCGCAATGCTGGCGCAAACCGTTGCTCCAGCAAATGGCACCGTCAACCCTCAGGTAATCATCCAGCAACAGCCTCTGCGAGAATTGGCCGAAGTTCCGGACGATGCTCGAGGACATCGTCGTTCGCAGCAATGAATCCGAAGCCATGAAGCTGCACCATCTGGATAAGGCCCTCGTCGGTGATGCCTCCGGATGGATAATGGCGAAGATGATCCAGGACAACAACTTCTATCAGTCCTGGAAACAACTGAAGGACCAGTTTGAGAACCCCCGCGTCATCGTCGACACCCATCTGACTGGCCTGCTAGAATTGAAACCCATCATGAAGAGAAACCATAAGGATCTGCTGGAGCTGGTGAAGACGGTCCACCGGCACGTTGGAGGCCTGGGGTACCAGGACATCCAAGTTGACGCGATGTCTGGTTTACTGCTGACAAAGATCGTCACAGCACGGCTGGATGATCAGACTCTTCAGCTGTGGGAGAGGACACAGGAACACGGTAAACTGCCGGACTTCGACCAGACGATGAAGTTCCTTCAGAGTGAGTGTCAGGTTTTGGAAAGATTCCAGAATCGATCCCAGACAGCTATCGTGAAGGAAGGATACCCCAAGCCGTCGAGCGTGAAGCCGCCAAGTCAGAAGGCACACGCTGCGACCCCTACAATAAAATCCCGGCCTTGCCTCGTGTGCAACAATGAGCATTTCCACTTCGAATGCCCTACGTTCAACAAGTGGGCACCAGCACAACGTATAGTAAAGGTAAAGGAGTTAAACCTGTGCTACAATTACCTTCGATGCGGCCATCGATCTAACGAGTGCCCGTCGAATAAGACCTGCATGAAGTGTCAGTGGAAGCACCATACCCTTCTGTATGAGGAACCCAAGCAAGCACCCGAGAAGTCCGCCCCACCGGTGCAGATGGTGAGCACGACTCCTGTAGTACAACCAGTATTGCAAGCGCAAACATCTGTTCACTCGTCGTCAAATACCGTCGTTCCAAATGGCCAACCGTTGGAGCAGAAAACAGCAATGCTCATGACACCTGACGTGAACCTGAGGGACCTATGTGGCAGGAAGATACCCTGCCGTGTGCAGTTTATTGCAGTTGAATCCAGATGTTCCGACTTCTCAACGATCGTCGAATGCCTGGTGATACCTTAGGTGACAGGAGTCATCCCAACGACCCAGCTGAACGTGTCGAAATGGCCACTACCAACCGGCATATTCCTAGCCGACCCCGAGTTCCATACACCTGGTCAAATCGACATGCTTCTTGTCGTATCTCATTTCCTACATCTGCTCAAATCAGGAAGGATGCAACTGCGAGCGGATTTGCCTGACCTGCAAGAGACGCACTTCGGTTGGGTCATTGCAGGAGACGTCGAGGAACAGCAAAACGACCAGCGGTGCTGCATAGCCACCACCACCAAACTCTCCGAGACCATGAAGAAAGAGGTTTTGCGAGGTTGAAGACATCGAAGACGCCGACGATCCCACGGAGCATGAAGTATGTGAGAAGATCTTCCTGGCCACTCACTACCGGGACGAGGACAGAAGATACGTTGTCTCGCTGCCCTTTCGTGAGTTCCCACCCCAGCTGAGGGACAACCGAGAGCTGGCCCTGCAACGCTTCCTCTCACTCGAACGACGAATGAAGAAGGACCCTTCCCTGAAGCACCAGTACACCCAGTTTATCGACGATTACGAAGCCCTTGGACACTGCCGTGAGATCAGGGAGGAATTCGACGAACCGAACAAGGCCCGTTATTACATGCCCCATCATGCGGTCCTGCGACCGTCCAGCTCCAGCACAAAGCTTCGCGTGGTCTTCGATGCATCAGCGAGGGCCTCAGCATCCGACGTAGCTCTCAACCAAGCTCTTCTGATAGGAGCAACCATGCAAAATGACATCTTTGTCATCCTCGTCCGCTTCCGGAAGCATTCCGTCGTATTCACGGCTGATATATCCAAGATGTATCGGCAGATCAAGGTTATAACAGCCCACTCCTGCTTCTAGCGGATCTTTTGGCGAGCAGATCCAACATTGCCACTCCGGGTTCTGGAATTGACAACCGTGACGTATGGAACAGCCTGCGCTCCATTCCTTGCCACCAGGTGCGTACTACAGATCAGCATCGATGAGGCTGCCTCCTTCCCAATGGCGGCAGAAATCATCCGAGAAGACGTTACGTCGACGACATTCTGTCTGGAGCCAACACCGTACCAGTGATGAAGGTAAATCTGAAAAGACTGGAAACGAGAGCTCAGTGAAGTAATAAAAGTAAAAACACGTGTGTTCACTAGCTCAGTACAAGAAAGAATGACTTTTATTCAGTAGCTCTTCACGGCGGAAGTAGTAATGTCAAAGTAGAGAATGGTTGCCAGATTGGCAGTCAAAAATAAAGCGTTGCTGTATGAACCGGGTGGTTCAACACTCCTTCTCAACGTTGAATGGCCTGATGCCAATCGCCTCTCTCAGTTGTTGTAGCTTGGTTGCTTGCAGCGGTTTTGTTAGCAGATCGGCTTGCATATGCTCTGTCGGGCAGTATTGAAGACGCACGACACCATCTCGAACCATCTCCTTTATGTAATTGTACTTAGTATCGATGTGTTTAACTCGCTTCTCCGTACGGTCACCTACAGTCAGCGCGATGCAGCTCTGATTGTCCTCTTGAACTACAATCGGAAAATCCAGCTCTTCACCAACGTCTAGCATCAGTTTTCTGATCCATTGCACTTGCTGAAGGCACTCTGCTAAGGCGATGTATTCGGCCTCGGTACTGGAAAGTGCCACACACTTCTGTTTATGGCAGCTCCATCCAATAATGCCGCCACCGAACTTGAAGAGATAACCCGAACTAGACTTTCGGTCACTGACGTCGCCGGCCCAGTCGGCATCTACGAAGCATTCCAGGTTTCGATCATCGTGTCCCAAACATAACTCCGTGTTGATGGTGCCTTTTAGGTAACGCAGTACCCGCTTGGCTTCATTCCAATCCGCTTCCGTTGGTGTCGTCACACGCCGACCAAGAATCGAGGTGGCAATCGATATATCCGGCCTTGAGATCACGGCTGCATATAACAACGCTCCTATGAGACTTTGAAAATGCTCTGCGGTTTGTAGTCGCTTAGTCTTCTCCTCCGTTTGTTTGAGGAAGCCGGGATCCATTGGGACTTTCGACGTCTTCGCATCCTGCATTCCGAACCGTTCCAGAACTCGACTCAAGTAGGCCTTCTGGTTAATGCGATATTGTCCGTTCTCCAGTCGAATTTGGATGCCGAGAAAAAAGGATAAGTTACCCATAACGGTGATCTTGAATTCGTTGCTTAGGCTCTGAACTACCACTTTAAATTCATCCTCCGTGGCGCAAATAACAATGACATCATCTACGTAGATCAATATAAAAGAGTATTTGTCCGATTTCTGCTGGATGTAAAGGCAAGGATCAGCCTTCGATTGGTGATAACCCATCTGCTTAAGCACCTCGTCAATCCGCTTGTTCCAAACATGAGCGGCCTGTTTAAGCCCGTACAAGCTGCGCTTTAATCGACAAACAAGCTTTCGATCCTCGCTTTCATAGCCCGGCGGTTGGCGCATATACAGCTCCTCCTCAAGCCGTCCGTGGAGGTACGCTGTTTTGATGTCGATCTGCTTAGCCAACATCTTCCTCCGACTCGCGATGGTCAGCATGGTCCGGAATGTCATCTGTTGCACTACGGGAGCGAAGACCTGGTCGTACTCCGTTCCGAATTTCTGGCAGAACCCTTGCGCTACAAGTCGCGCCTTGTAACGAACCAGATTGCCGTTCTGGTCATTTTTGCATTTGAACACCCATTTGCATCCAATTGGTTTTCGGTCTGGGGGCAACACGGCTAGTTCCCACGTGCAATTCTCCTGATGCGATCGCATCTCGTCATCCATTGCCGATTTCCACTCGGTGGACTGTGGACTAGATATAGCTTCACGAAACGTTTTAGGTTCAATTGCAGTATGCTGCACCAAATTGACTCCTTCTGCATATTTGACCGGTGGCACTCCAGCTGTCACTCTCTGCGAGCGTCGAACCGGTGGAGGCATATCTTCTTCTTCTGCCACTGGATCCATTTGGTCATCATGTTCCAAAGTATCATGAGCATCGACACGGGCGAAACGAAATCCTGGTAGCCAAGCAGCTTCGTCATCCTCCCAGCCATGGAACTCGTCATCGTCACTATCCAGCGCATTTGGCGCCACTGTTACTTTCGGAATATCGTTCAGTGTCAACTCCACTTCAGTTTCGGCTGACGATTCCCTTCGACGTGTGACGAAACCCTGCGATTCGTTTCTGATCTCCAAAAACCGAACGTCTCGGCTTATCACGATCTGACCGGTAGCAAGGTTAAGCATCCTGTAGGCCTTATGTTCTCCTGAATACCCAACAAACGTCATTTTGATGGCCTTTTCATCCAGCTTCTTGCGCTTTACTGCTGGAACCAGGACATAAGCACTGCATCCGAACAGCCGAAGGTGATTCAGGTCGGGTTTCCTCTTAAACCAGATCTCGAATGGCGTACATCCAACAGCTGCAGACGGCAAACGGTTTTGCAAGTAACATGCAGTGTTGATCGATTCGGCCCAAAATCGTTTCGGCATGCCAGCATCAAGCAACATGCATCGGCCCATTTCACTCAGGGACCGATTTTTTCGCTCCGAAACGCCATTTTGCAGCGGAGAATATGCTGCTGTATACTCCGCCTTGATGCCTTCTTCCGCATAGAACCGACGAAGCGCTTTGCTGGAGTACTCTCCACCTTGGTCGGAGCGGATAATCCGCGGCTTGCGACCAATCTGGTTCTCCACCATTCTGACGTACTCCCGAATACGTAGCTCCACATCCGACTTTTCCTTTAGAAAATAGATGAACGTATACCGGCTATGATCGTCGATCATGGACATATAATAGCGGCAACCCCCTGGAGTCATCTCCTCCACGGGCCCGCAAACGTCGGTATGTACAATGTCTAGGACATCCGTTGAGATTTTCTCGGCAACTTTCGGAAATGAAAGACGAGCCATTTTGCCCTGAATGCAACACTCGCAGGTCCAGCGAATGCCACAATCCATCACCTTCATACCTGTAACCAATTCCTTTCGCTTGATCTCGCCGAGCACTTCCGGATCCCTGTGACCCAGGCGGCGGTGCCATGTATGTTGGCAATTCTTCGAATGCTCTCGTGTCTTCGCCTGCAGCAAACGTTCGTTTGCAGTTCGTAGAAAGTACATATCGTTTTTCTTGTCACCGACTGCGACCACAACATTCCCGTACACCTTTCGATGCAAGCTTGCTAACCGAAATCATGTTTCCGTCCAGGGAGGGGACGTACAGCACACCCGTTAACGTTAGCTGGATCGCTTCACCGCTGTCATTAACGCACTCGATAAAACAATGTCCGACGCCATCGACGCGATTTTCAGTACCGTCCGCGACAATTACACTTGAACGCGAACCCGACTCCATCCGGAGAAACGCCTCTCTGTCGTTGCACATATGTGACGTTGCGCCTGAGTCGATCAACCAAGAACGAGATCGATTTACGTCTGTAATTTGCCGCACCATAAACGTGAACGATATTGAGTCGTTTTCGCGAACTTGTTTCACTTTTTGTTCTTGCTTCGGTTTGTTCTTCTTCTTATCGCTGCTTTCACCACCACTCATCTGCAACAGGAACTCCTTACAGTTGCGCTTTTTGTGTCCTGGTTTTCCGCAAAAGAAGCAAACTGCCGCAGAGACAGACTTTGTTCCGTGTTCCGCTTTCAGCAAGCGCTCCTCTGAACATTTTTCGCTGAACAGCTTCTCGTTCTCGTCGATGAGTTTTGCTTTTACCAAATCCATCTTCAGCTCGGCATCCGACCGGCTCTCCAGCGCGGTGGTCAGAGCGTCGAACGCCTTCGGAAGGCTGCGCAGAATCATTGCAACCTGCATATATTCCGAGAGCTTTTCACCCGCGTTTTCCAAACGGGAGTAGAGCTCCTCCATTCCGTAAATGAATTCCTCCATGTTCTGGCCTTCCCGAAAGTTTGTGCTGCAGATCTCCTTTAGCAGCGAGACTTTTCCCGTTAGAGTTGCTTTGTGATGGTGCGTTTTCAGTGCCTCCCACGTACTTTTCGCCGTCGTTTTTGCCATGATGAGACAGTGCTGGCCGTCCTCTACCAGCAGCGCAATGGTTGCTCTCGCCTTCTCGTCACCTTCGTTCCAATCCGCGGTGACCGGAGTAGGGGGAGTACCCGGAGAAACGTACTTCCACGTTCCTTCCCGCATCATGAGCATTTGGACTTTGAACGCCCACGACCGGTAGTTACGATTATTTAATCGGACAACGCCTACTTTCGAAAAGTCCATTTTTTTTTATCGCCTCCGATAACAGGTCCCGAAAATACTTCACGAGCCGCGTCGCGCACTTCAAAACTTTCTAGCTTGCACTGGCCTCGATGCTGGGCCCATAACCTGATGAAGGTAAATCTGAAAAGACTGGAAACGAGAGCTCAGTGAAGTAATAAAAGTAAAAACACGTGTGTTCACTAGCTCAGTACAAGAAAGAATGACTTTTATTCAGTAACTCTTCACGGCGGAAGTAGTAATGTCAAAGTAGAGAATGGTTGCCAGATTGGCAGTCAAAAATAAAGCGTTGCTGTATGAACCGGGTGGTTCAACAACCAGAGGCTATCGAGTATCAGACCCAGCTCCTGGGCATGCTGAATTCCGCTGGGTTCCTGGTCCACAAGTGGAGCTCTAACTCCCCTGAGTTGCTACAATGCATCCCTGATGCTGATCGTGAGGAGCTGGTGAATCTGAGTAACGGCTGCGAAGGAGTTATGAAAACTCTGGGACTGACCTGGAGTCCACGACGAGATGAATTTGCATTCGTCGCCAATCATCTCACTGACCAGTTGAAATTACCAACCAAACGATCCGTCCTGTCCGAGATAAGTAAGCTGTTCGACCCGGTCAGTCTGATATCGCCAGTCATCATCATTGCCAAGCTCATACTGCAAAAAATTTGCTTGGCGGGACTACCATGGGACACCCACTTAGAAGGAAGCTTGTTGCAGGAGTGGCTGCAATTTCGGACGTCCCTGCAAAACGTAAACAGCATCAGGATCCCTCGGTGCATCGTGGGCTCAAACCACATCGCTGTCGAGATGCATGGGCTCTCGGATGCATCCAAACTGGCGTACAGAGCGGCGGTGTATCTCCGCTGCATCTTTCCCGACAGAACTGCGAGTCTTCGTTTGCTCTGCAGCAAATCGAAAGTGGCCCCAGCAAAGCAAGTTAGCATTCCACGCATGGAGCTGCTAGGAGCTTACCTTCTAGCAAAACTGATTTCCAAGGTTGTGGGATCGTTCGACCTCAACGTCACCAACGTCGTCCTCTGGCTGGATAGCCAAATAGTCCTCGCCTGGCTGAAGAAGCCACTTACAACCCTGCAAATCTTTGTACGTAATCGCATCGACAAAATACGTCAACTCACCGAACCGTTAGGAGTACAGTGGAGATACATCTCAACGAAAGAGAACCCAGCAGACATCGTGTCAAGAGGTCTGTTGCCAGAGGCCTTGTGGATCAATGAGCTTTGGTGGACGGGGCCCAAGTTCCTCCAGAGCGCTGATTACGAAGTGGATATTCCGGAAGATTTGCCTGATGCAGTCGTCCCGGAATTGAGAACGACACCGATTGTTGTAGCATTCGCCATCAACCAAGACGAGTTGCCCGTATTTTCGAAGTACAGCTCATTTCGGAAACTCCAACGGGTGATTGCTCTGGTTCAACGATTCATCCGGAATTGCCGAGAGAAGGACGATTCGAAGCGTGTCACCAGCAGTCATCTTACCGTTCCGGAACTACGAGGCGCTCTTGAGCTCATCGTGAAAATCATTCAGCATGAAACTCTTGCTGATGAAATCCATCGAGTGGAAGCCAACGAGCCGTGTAAACGGATTTATGCCTTGCATCCAATAATCCTCAGCTGCATCCTGTGTGTTGGAAGGAGACTTCAGCACTCTGACCCCCGCTGTCCATCAAACACCAGATCCTGCTGCCGAAGCATCCGATCACCAACCTCATCGTCCAGGCGTACCATCATGAACTCATGAACATCGGCCCATCCGGACTGTTAGCGGCCCTTCGTCTGAAGTTTTAGCTGCTGGATGGAAGATCGACAGTTCGGAAGATCACAAGATCCTGCGTCCGTTGCTTCCGATCCAAGCCACGAAGCTACAACCAACTGATGGGAAGTCTGCCGTCATGCCGAGTGACCCAAGCACATCCATTCGAGAAGGCTTGAGTAGACTATGCTGTCACATACCCTATGACTATATGTTCATGGTTGACCTTACACGCTTGAATAATGATATAATAAATAATTTGTTATACACACTTCAATTTTTATACAGAAATCTGTACAGTTTTACCGAATTCCAACAGCTGAACGTTCGGCAATCCGATTTTACGGATTTCGGTGAAATTTTACAGATATCTGTAAATAAACTACCGGTTTCGGTTGAAATTTTACCGAAATCCGTAAAATCGGATTATCGAACATTCAGCTGCTGAGAATTCGGTAAAATTTTACAAATTTCTGTAAAATAATCTGAGTGAGTATGTCTGTTTTGTATTCCACATAAAAATTTTTTGTATACGCACGCATGTTACAACTTAATCAACTAGGGTAAATGTACCGTATTTAAACAACTTTGTTCATATCCATGGAAATTGCCACATAAAACTGATTTGTTCACACATAAACAGATTCCACTGAGAAACACATATTTGACAAATGAAAAGTATAAGTGGTGTTGTGTACACATAGGAAGTATGAGTGGTTAAAAATAGCTATCATTTGTTGATCACATTGCAAAAAAATAATAGTGGCGGACACCAATATATTATCATTACTTTTCTATCAGTGTACGGGAACGAATATATTCTGGTCATATCCCAAGTAACAAATTCAATTTTAAGGTACACTTGAAGAAGTTTTCAAGACTCATTTGATAAAACCACGCATAAAACTAGATATTCTACATAACATTGATAAAACAGCCATAAAACCCTCTTAAGTTCCAAAAGGCCCATACTACAGGAGGTTCTCAAGACTATTGCCCAAGGTTGGCTTAAAACTTGATAGTTTTATCGGTACATACTTGTAATGACATTCAAGACATACTTAAAACTATGATAAAACTACCACAAGTTATAATAGTTTTATGATTTTCCTCTTTAAGAACACTTCCAGTCCGTCACAAATATGATTCGAAGATTACATTTTTCAATTCGTTCTGCTGAATGGCGATTTTTTTTTTGTTTATGGTTGAGTGGAAGCTACTATAATTCTCTTCCAAAGTGGATACGTATGTAAATTAATTGTTAAATTGACCATAAATGCATCTGTTTTTTGCTTGCGATTGATGAATTCTTCATACGACATTCAGTTTATTGGTGTTTAATAACATAAAAGTTCGAAAATTTTAATGCGCCTCTGAATTTTTGCTAGAACATTGACTTATTTAAAAAATAAAAAATATAGTTGAAAATTCAACAATTAGGTGGCAAGGCTGATAAATTGTTAGATCTTGAATAAATTGTGTCTACAATCCATTTTATGTTTCAAAATGAATTTTAAACAGCATTGATTGTTCGTACCATTGGAAAAATTAGAGTTTTGTTGCATACTTATGAAAATGGCTACCGTTCCGAGGGAATCCAGAATAGCCACGCTCGCCATTTTTACAATGGTTTTATCTAAAACTACCATAAAACGCAAATAAAACCTATATTTCTTACACAAGACTAACAAGATTTTTTGAGGAGTGCGATAAGTTCATCTTTATTTGTTCTACTCTTGAAAAAGATGAGTTACGCTTGAATAAAACTTGTTTGAATTGCTCAAGGTAAGGAGTGTATCGAAAAGTAGTTATAAACTTCCAAATAATAAAATAGGCATGAAAACATGGTTAAAATTAACATACTATTTCAGTTTATTATAGCTTAACATGTTTACAAAAGATCCAAACGGAAAAACTAGTCATCATGTTCATTTCTGTAGAATGCCCGTACCTTTGATTTGACACCTGCCATCAAATTCTGCACAGTGACCTTTGTGCACTTCCTGGATGCCGCTGCCCAATTTTTCTTAAAATCGGTCATGTTTTGGGACACTGTACCATCCTTCTTAAATATACGCTTGACTATTGCCCAATAGCGTTCGATCGGTCGCAACTGGGGACAGTTTGGTGGGTTGATGTCTTTTTCTACGAACTTGATGTTATTCTCCGTCAGCCACTGTAGAGTGGATTTGGCGTAATGTGCCGATGCCAAATCTGGCCAGAAGAGAGGAGGGGACTGGTGCTTTCTATACAATGGTAGCAACCTGTTCTTCAAACATTCCTTTTGATAAATCTCAGCATTTATATTTCCTTTTGTATAGAAAATTGAAGAACGCAAGCCACATGTGCAAATAGCTTGCCAAATGAGCACCTTCTGACCGAATTTCTCCATCGCAACAGTCGTATCTGCGGTTGGCACACGTTCCCCAACAGATTTAGTATAAAACTGCGGCCCCGGTAGCGTTCTTGAATCTTCTCTAACGTATGTTTCGTCATCCATCAAAATGCACTGGTCGACATTGTCCAAAATGCAGCTGTACAGCTTTCGAGCCCTGGTTTTGGCACGAGACTTTTGATCCGGAGTTTGTTTGGGCACTTTCTGCTTTTTGTACGTCTTCAAGTCATTCCTGCGCTTGATTCGTTGAATCATTCCGATGCTGGTCCTGAACTTCTTGGCTAGATCGCGAGTAGAGGCAGATTTGTTCCGTTGAATATAATCCACAACTTTTTGGTCCAAATCGGGGTTGCTGGAGCCGGGTTTCCGGCCACTTCTTGGTAAATCCTTGAGGGAGCACTCCTTACCAAACTTTTCGATGATGCGTTTTACACTTGCCGGGTGAACATTTACTCTTTTCGCAATCTGGTTGTAAGTAACACCCTTTTCGGTGCACCAAGTGTGCAGAATTTTCTTTTTAGTCTCAAATTCAATTCGCGACATTTTGAATACAACTTTATCAACGGAAATGAATGAACCGAATAATCATTTTTGACATGTAAACAAAGCAAATGGCGCTTACACGCTAAAAATATATACAGTAGTTTATGCGTAATAACGCATCGAATGTTTATAACTACTTTTCGATACACTCCTTAAACAAGTCTCTCATAAGATAGCCATAAAATCAGCGTGAAAAAGGCACATCATAAACAAAGAAATCGTGACGGTGCAAATCAAAAGTGCCTATGCATAATTGTTGTTCTTAGTCATAATAACAGCTTATAATATAATATTTTTAATCACCAGCGTTAGTCGATAAAAAAAAACAAAAACAAAAAGAAAATTTAACTTGAATGTTCTAACAATGCTTTTGGGAAGAATAACAATATATATTGCCTGGAAGGCGGAAACATCAGTTGAGTGAAAAATGATTTTTCCTCTTGATCTATATGCTATAGCTATAGGTTTATGAACCTAACGTCGGATGAAGTGCGCTGTGTAGTAGATAACTGAGCAATTCCAACGCACCACCTCCTCCACCTAACGGTGGTGGACATACGATAACGCATGGCGATAATCCACTGCCTGGGACGTTAGGTTTAATTTGCACAACTGGCATAAAATCAATAATCATGAGTTATGATTCTCGTACACATTGCACCATTTAATTTGATTCGTTACAAAAAAATAGCACGCATAACGCATAGACCCTTCTGATAAGTAAGTCTCAGTAGGCTGCGATTCCAATGGAATCTAGCGATGGAAAAAAAAGGCCGTTGGTGGCTGAGATGAAGGAGTATTCAATATATTGGATAGGTTTTTATTGAATTTCCGCTTGAACGATCCACTATTTTATATTTTCTTTCACCTATGGGCGTCCATTGTCCAGTTTGTTTATTTTTCACATAATGTTCTTTCTCAAGAGTGTGTGCTCTTACTCGAAACCAAATGGTTCTAAGAGCGTTTTATGGCAGCATTTTCAAGATACATTCACCTTAAAGAAGAATGTTATAAAACTTTCTCAAAACTTTTATCAGGTTTTATGAAAGTTACAAAACGATGTCTTGAGAGGGGACTCAAGTATCTTATAAAATTACTTATAAGGTGAATTACACTTATAAATGATGTAGTTTTATGGAGGTTTCTTCAAGTGTTCTTTAATCACTCTTAAGAACTGTTAATCACCTTAACTTGGAAAATGCCCTGATAAAACCAGATGATCTCAATAATGCTTTGATAAAACTACCATAAAACATGAATAAAACCAATTTGCATTTGAATTGTTACTTGGGATATGTATTTTGTTCACTTTGCTGTAAAATACATTTTATGCACACTTAGGTTTTTTTACAGAAATCTGTAAAGTTTTACCTAATTCTCAACAGCTGATCGTTCGGTAATGATTTTTTACAGATTTCGGTGAAATTTTACAGAATCTGTAAGAAAGTAACCGGATTTTGGTAAACTTTTACCGAAATTCGTAAAATCGGATGACTGAACGTTCAGCTGCTGAGAATTCGGTAAAACTTTACAGATTACTGTAAAAAAAATCTAGGTGTGTTCATACGAAAGCTAAGAAAGTTATCTACTTAAAATTTACATTTAAATGTTGAGTTGTTGTAATTTAGTGTCTTAGGGATAAAAATGTGTTAAACTTCTAATTTTTAAGGGTTTTTTTTTCATGTTTTTAGAAGAAAAAAAACAGCAGTGGTTGATAGAACAAAAATATGGCTTTAAACGTGTTCTACATCTTTCTGTTTGACACAAACTTTCTATCTTGCTTAGTTTTTTTTTTAATTTGAATGCAACAGAATGAAACAGTACCACACGGCTTCCGGAAAACAGCTTTGTTTTTTTCTAGAAGAGTTAGTAGATAGTCATCTCTGCTACGGTTTTGCCAATTTCTTGGCGTCGGCAGACCAAGATTCTATATCTTGCTAAATAACATAATTTTGAGTTACAGCCAATTTAAGATTACCATGAACCAAAAAATTAAAAGTTCAACAACTCCGTAGAATATGAGATTTGACGATCTGCGTAGAACAATTTTTTCCTCAAATATCATTCTCTATCGTCCCTGAAAATATGAGGAACTGCATAACCGATTGTAATAGTTTTATTTAATACCTAGATTGTAGCTAGATAAATTTCAACACAGGGGTTGTAACACATTGGATGCGTTTAGAATGTTTTCTATTTGAAGGTGGTTATCATATATAAAAGTCCAAAATATATGCGTTACCCTATTTGTCTATAGACATCGTATGACGAATATGTATACGAGATAACAAATTGGTTTAGCAACGTCTGAACAATCATTTTAATCAAATTAGTTGATTTGCGTATTTTGGACCCGGGTCTATAATGCGCATTATAGACCCGGGTCTAAAATATGCAAATGGGTCCAAAAAAGGCACATTATGATCAGCGCAAATTATTGATCCTAGAGGGTTTGAGCTGTTTAGTGGAATACTTGTAACTATAATTTAGAAGAAAAATTAGTAATCTCCATTTAATTCCAACTACCTTTGCTTATCTTCGACAGATACGCGTATTTCGTCTACAATGTGCAGACTTCTTCAGTGTCTCGTACTAATAACTCGACTTATTAGTACGAGACACTGAAGAAGTCTGCACATTGTAGACGAAATACGCGTATCTGTCGAAGATAAGCAAAGGTAGTTGGAATTAAATGGAGATTACTAATTTTTCTTCTAAATTATAGTTAAAATTATTGATGTTTACCAGGAAAACCTAGCCTCAAAAATAGAGTTTACTATATTTTTGTGTAAATAACTCGTTATTTTCATCAAATGTGGGATTGTTGTACAAATAGTTAATAAAATTCTTATGGAATACATCGAAAATGTTCAAAGCTTTTACTAAGGGGTCCATTACAGCATATCAACCCTACCTCGCTGCGGTGATGGAATACCTGCACTGAAAAAATATTTCACTTAGCTACTACTGGAAACACATGTACATATTTTCTAATACCAAGAATATACTAAAAATAGAAAAAGAAATTCTACTTGACTAATCATTTACATTTCACTGGACACATAAGATTCACTTGAGTTGGCAAATCATTTTCCAATTCCTGAATCACCAGAAAGTTAAGTGAATTTCTAGTGGATATTTTCCAGGATCATCTGAGTCACTTTCAGCTGGCCATTCGCAACGACGATATCAATAAACTTATCTGGTTTGACCATTTCACAGGGTGGTGTGCTGCCAAACACCCAGGCCGTCTTGCAGCCCAAGTGCGCCTATCGCGAGCCATGTTCCCTCCGTAAATAACTGATAGCGGTCCTTTTGAGGTCGACCAAATTAATTCGCCAAATATGTTTGATTGAAATTGCACTTCAGCTCATCGAAATTTGCATTTATTTATTATTTGCGTTTTTTTACCACGCACCGGCTCAACATAGCGTAACTTGGAAAGCCGCGTCCCGAAGAAAATGGCAAAAACTTTGGATTGGTATCCATGTTTGAATCTCGATTCGTCATTAAATACTAGCAGGCTAGTTGGACATTCAACAATCGAAATATTACTAACAGTTAATTCGAGTCAAACAGCAACACGGCAAACCGAACATGTGTACATATATCTAGTGTAGGGGATGGGTTAGGTTCGTGGTAGTTCCTAGTTGTACATAGCGGATAAATTGCAAACAGTAGATTAGGTTAGTTGCTGATGCTGGCAAGCACATTTGCAGCCATTGGTAATGCAGTGGTTGACCCAGCCTGTGGAGAATGCTTAGCGAGTTTTTTTCATTTTTGAGACTTTTCTATGGAATTTTGCTTGATATGCACTCAATATTTTTCACTACTTCGAATTTCACCTATTTCGTGTATAATGGTAATTCATGTGCATGAGTTTCTTATCAAATTTTAGGGCCATTTCAAGAGTTCTAAAGAGTTGACTTTAATTATTTTCGTAAAGACTAGAAGTTAAGCCACACACACATATAGCATAGGGTTTCATGGTTCTTCAAATTGAATTAAATATAGTAGACATTTCTTAATTCGTTGAAATCAATTTCTTCACATCAACAAGGAGTCCTTCGTCATCTTTGCAGTTATTTTTTTTTTTAATAATCATTTATTTGTACAGGCTCAATTAAATTAACTTTACAGAGCCAAATTTTCATACTTTTATACATCATTTATCTTAAAACTAAAGTTAGGAGGGAAGAGCCGATTACTCGCGACCGTCTCGAGGTTAATAGGAATTACAAATTACGGATGGGAAAGATTGTGTGAATTTAAAGTATGGTTTAAATAACATATTAAATTTAAATTCTAAATTATCTAAACACTTATAACTATACAATTTATGGTTTTCTTTTGACTTGAACATTTTTTGAAAGAGAAAATAAAACACACACACACATACACATATAAAAAAAATAAAGTAAACATACAGGTTAAACTAACTACAATCTAAGGCTAATGTTAGTCAAAAACACATAAATGAGTTTCATGTACTCCAAATCACGTACAGCCAAAATATCTCGAACTGGCACATTGGGTTGTCTACCTCGAGTCCGAAGGGAATCATAAAGCCTCGATCTGAAACCACGATGCTCAGCACAAGACCAAATAACGTGATCTGCGTCCTGATAGCCTTGTCCACACTCACAGAGATTGCTGTCGCTCAGCCCAACTCGGAATAAATGAGCGTTCAAAGAATAATGATTGGACATGAGGCGAGACATGACACGAATGAAGTCTCGACCCACATCCATCTCCCTAAACCAAGATTTCTTTGACACCTTTGGGATGATAGAATGTTGCCATCGCCCCAAATCTCCTTTACTCCATTTATACTGCCAGCTGACGAGTGACTGTTGACGAAAAATAGTAAAAAATTCGTTGAAGGCGATTTGTCGATCACAAATATCGCCTTCCATAGCGCCCACCTTTGCAAGCGAGTCCGCTTTCTCATTGCCCGAAATTGAACAATGAGATGAGACCCATACAAAGGTGATGATTAAATAACGCAAAGATGAAGCACTTAGATGCTCCTGTATTTTCATGAGAAAATACGAGGAGTGCTTTACCGGCCTCAAGGAGCGAATAGCCTCTATAGAACTGAGACTATCCGTGAAAATGAAGTACTAATCCAGTGTTAACAAGGCAACAATTTTTAGCGTAAAGTGTATTGCCGCTAATTCAGCGACATATACGGAACAAGGAGCATGAAGTTTACGATTGGCGCTATAAATTTCATTAAATATTCCAAAGCCTGCTGACTCCTCTATCAATGATCCGTCAGTGAAGAACGATTTAGTGGAATCAACTTGGCCAAACTTTGCAGCAAATATCACCGGAGCAATCATAGGACGATGATGCTCTGGGATTCCATGAAGCTCCTGCTTCATGGATAAATCAAAATGAACCAAATTGTCGAGATCGGAGAAGCAAACACAATTGGAAATGTTCGGCGAAGGGCTGACATCCTGTGTTATGTACAAATGGTACAAGGTCATGAAGCGGGTTTGAGGATTCAACTCATGGAGCTTCTCAAAATGTTCGATTACCTGAGGGTTCATAACTTCACACCTGGTGAGGAACCGGAGAGATAGTTCTGTAAACCGATCCGAGAGTGGCAACATGCCAGCCAGCACTTCAAGACTCATGGTGTGAGTCGAGTGCATGCAACCTAACGCGATACGAAGACACCGATACTGAATACGTTCCAGTTTAATGAAGTGCGACCGAGCCGCTGACTGAAAACAAAAACTACCGTATTCCATAACCGACAAAATCGTTGTCCGGTACAACGTTAGAAGATCTTGTGGATGAGCTCCCCACTAGGTCCCGGTAATTGTGCAGAGAAAGTTGATCCTTGGCTGGCACTTTCGCTTCACATACTTAATATGGGATCTCCAGGTGCACTTTGAATCGAACCAGACCCCAAGATATTTAAAGGACATAGAAGAGTTATCGGCTTACCCCAAATTTGAAGCTTCGGTTGTGCTGGGTTATGGTTCCTAGAAAAAACTACCAACTCAGTTTTCTCCGTAGAGAATTTGATACCTAGCTCTAGAGCCCAAGCAGACAAATTGTCTAAGGTATCCTGTAAGGGTCCTTGCAGATCGACCCCATTGGGTCCCGTGATAGACACTACGCCGTCATCTGCAAGTTGTCTCAACGTACAGTTGTCACCTAGACAACCGTCAATGTCTTTGACACAAAAATTATACAAAAGGGGGCTAAAACATGATCCCTGGGGGAGATCCATGTAGCTAAATCGTGAAGCTGTAGAGGTTCCATGAGAAAAGCTCATATGTTTCTCTGACAGCAAATTGTACAAAAAAATATCCGTTTATGGTGAAAAGCCACAAGCGTGGAGTTTATCTGAAAGAACTTCAACAGATACTGAATCAAAAGCCCCTTTTATGTTCAAGAATACAGAAGCCATTTGCTCTTTTTTAGCAAATGCTAACTGATTATCTGGTGAAAGCAACGCGAGACAGTCGTTCGTTCCCTTACCCCTACGGAAACCATATTGAGTATCTGAAAGCAGGTTGTTCGTCTCAACCCATTTGTCCAGACGGAAAAGGATCATTTTCTCCAACAACTTTCGAATACAAGATCACATCGCGATGGGTCGATAGGAGTTGTGGTCGGACGCGGGCTTACCAGGTTTTTGAATGGCAATAACTCTCACCCGTCTCCAATCATCCGGTACAATGTTGAGTTCCAGAAACTGATTAAACAAGTTCAACATGCGCCTCTTCGCGACGTCTGGGAGGTTCTTAAGCAAGTTGAACTTGATCCTATCAGTCCCTGGAGCCGTATTGCCACACGAGAGGAGTGCGAGAGAGAACTCTACCATTGAAAAGGGTTGGCTGATCTCATCTTTCGAATTAGTGTTTTCGCGAGGAATCATCCGTGCCGGCACAGAATCTGGACAAACTTTTCGCGCGAACTTGAGGATCCATTGGTCCGAGTACTCTTCGCTCTCGTTGTTCGTAGTTCGGTTACGCATCCGTCACGCCGTGTTCCAAAGAGTACTCATCGACTTTTCGCGCGATAGCCCGTTCACGAATGTTCGCCAGTAACCGCGTTTCTTGGCCTTGATGAGGCTCTTAAGTTCGCGTTCGAGAGCCGTGTATACTTTGAAGTGCTCAGGTGTTCCACGTCTACGGAAAACTTTAAACGCGTCGGACTTTTTTCGGTAAACCTCGGTGCATTGCTGATACCACCATGGGGAAGGAGGTTTCCTGCGAGATTACGTCCCTGGAACAGGTCGAGTTTGAGCTTGAAGCGCGCTGTCTAAGATCAGGTTGGAGAGGAAGTTGTATTCTTCCAGCGGTGAAAGCCTTTCTACCGTCGTTACGGCTTCATCTACTGCTGTCCTTTGTCCAATCGATGTGACGGGAAAGATCATACGTGACGTTGACAGATTTCGACGGATTGAACCCGGTGGCAACCGAAATTTTTATGGGCAAATGTTCACTACCTTGGGGATCTTGAATCACATTTTATGTGCAATCCAACGAGAATGAATTCGAACAAAGTGTGAGGTCTAATCTACTGCCAACTGAGGATGTACCAGCCAAACGTGTTACTTCTCCATTGTTGAGTACTGTCATATTGAAGTTGTCACAGAGGTCATATATTAGAGAAGACCGGTTGTCATCGTACAGTTCTCCCCAGCCTGTACCGTGAGAGTTAAAATCTCCCATGACCAACCGCGGAGCAGGAAGAACCGAACAAACATCTGAGAGTTGTTTTCGGTTAATGGAGGCTCTTGGAGGAATATAAACGGAAGCAATGCAAAGGCTTTTATTTTTAATAACAGCCTGACCTGCGACAACTTCAATACCTGGAATAGGAGGAAAATTCACTCTTTAGAAGGGGATCTTGAATCACATTTTATGTGCAATCCAACGAGAATGAATTCGAACAAAGTGTGAGGTCTAATCTACTGCCAACTGAGGATGTACCAGCCAAACGTGTTACTTCTCCATTGTTGAGTACTGTCATATTGAAGTTGTCACAGAGGTCATATATTAGAGAAGACCGGTTGTCATCGTACAGTTCTCCCCAGCCTGTACCGTGAGAGTTAAAATCTCCCATGACCAACCGCGGAGCAGGAAGAACCGAACAAACATCTGAGAGTTGTTTTCGGTTAATGGAGGCTCTTGGAGGAATATAAACGGAAGCAATGCAAAGGCTTTTATTTTTAATAACAGCCTGACCTGCGACAACTTC